>JADWOT020000010.1:3241318-3342556 GCA_036345935.2 Taenia hydatigena
TTGAGTGAAATAATTAGATTCTGCTTTAGCAATTTACATATCCTCTGCGCCTCTACTACATACAATCGCATTGTCACATGAAGAGAGGGCTGCAAGTAACCCCATCTAAGTCGCTACCAAGTACGTTTTTTATAAGTGTGCTTTCCCATCGTGAGTCTCGGTTCTGACTCGTCCCGGATGGTCGGCCGATAGACTCACTCACCTACCAAGCTCAAGTCGGTCTACGTTTGTGCAACTGTTACACTAAAAAAGATTTCATCCCTTTCTACCAGAACCACAAAAAATGGCCTATTTGTGACATTCTAAATTTGCTCATAGTTAGGACCGCAGCACAAAGATGTGATCACTTTTATTAGCTTTGCCTTTTAAGTGCGGAATACAAATCTGTGAAAACGGAGTTTTCAAAAGCTGTTAGTCAAAACATCTCAAAAGAGAGTGCCACGTGACAACAAAAAATAGGTGCGAGAGGGCGACCAATACCGGAGGGGAAGGGCTGGAACCAAACAAGCATCCTTAAGATGTGCAGCAGTGGCTAATCTCGTACATAGTATCACGGGCTTGTCCAGATGGCAATGAGGATTGCTATTAATGGAGGATTCACCTTAACTCCTAGATGCGACATGTTGGCAATGACAAATATTAACTTCTGAAGGGCAGATAGTATCAAGTGGATGGACATTAAAGATACAGCGCAGAACTTACAGCCATCAAACAAATTCACTGCAAGTTGTAGGATTCTAGCGATTTTAACCGCTTTGTAATAACATGGGGGAATTACGAAACACTATGATTTAGAAAGAAGGAATTTTGTCTTTAAAGAAATAAAATCAACAAATAACCATAAAACGCGTGTGCATCTACGTTCGTCTGACGAATATGCATGTATACTCATGCGATCGGCTGTTTGTGGGAATCGCTGCAGCTGCCATAAATGCACAGTGCTCTTTCAGCAAATGCAAAGAAGTATTGGAATGCTGGGATGAAATTGATTTCACCAAGTCGCAATGCATGAAATGGAAACGACGCAGACGAAATGGGTTTGACGAAATCGAAAAGCATGAATTGGGGCTGGCTGGCTGTCCGGCCTACCGGTGGGCCGATGGCGACAAAATGGAGCTTACGCCGTCCCATCTCTTGGTATGGAAACATATGGGGCGGAATGCCTACAGAATGCCTGCTGAATGCCTACTTTCCTTGTGAACAGGCGGATCGTCCTGATAATCGCAACTGAATCCACAGCTTTCGTACACATCGGACCTCTATGATCCCTTGAATATCTTCGCTGACAAAACAGATATCATAATGAGGGTTCGTGTAGGATCGCACAAATGAGCATTATGTATCAATAACTGGTTCGGACTCTAATGAACATTCCGTAGTCAACTGCATTCACCTGTTAAGTTTTATCAGGCTGAATCACTAGGTTGCTTTCACGGGCAGATTTCAACTGCTGCCCAGACGGGACAGTTTTGCTTAATTCTCGGTTCCTCTTCATTAATTTAATGAAGATTACCTACCGCAAAGAGGAGATGAGTAACTCTTAAATTTGAAATGCATTTACGATATTGCTACTCTGAGTGTCTTGATAAGCTCATTTCGCCTAAAATACGCTCATTGCACCGGCGCGGGTTTGCCGAAATGTATATCTTTCTGTTGCTAAAATAATGTGATCCAAAGTTCCTTTGCCAATGCTGTCGCAAACGCAGTAGCAATTCATATTCAACATCTGCAACGTCCCTCTCTCCTGGATGCAAACTATGCCAAGCTTTATTTCATGTGGCTTAAGTACACTGAGGCCTCAATTAAAGCACTTTAGCATCAAGCGGTTCGTAGAAATCAAAAGGGGAATGGCTGAAGCAACGCCTACAAAATTAATAACCATCTATAGTTTTAGCTATATTGCAGACGTGAAGACTATCTCTCCATGTTGCGACTCAATTCGAGCAATTTGCCAATCAGCACAGTTCAGCGATGAGAATTAACCGCACAGCTAACGTTGAAAGCATGAACACCGCACAAACACCGCACTTAAAATAGCTTCGCATCCACACGGTAGGAGCTGTGACTATATTACGCAAAAGCTTCTTTTAAAAACATCATTTTGGGGCCTATTTATCTGCAAACGTTAACCAGCAATATCAGGAGCACGGCGATTGCCAAGGCATCACATGCAGACCACTTTTAGCTGGCTCGATTATATGAGAGCCAAAGTGGCTGGAGAGCTGTTGGCATAGACGTCTATGCCAATGAACACAGTGCAGCATATGGACGCCTTAGGTTGCCACTGTTACGAAAGCCACATAGTAAGGCGTTTGTTGCAGGCCAAACCAATGCATTGCTTTACAATAAGCAAGCAGCACATCAACCATCAATTTCCAGACATTTAGTAACCTAGAGTGCAGGATTATTATGCATGTCTGGTCCGTCCATAACATTTTCTCCCGGTTACCATGACGTGGCCAAAGCCCTCGACTATGTAGCATAACTAAATTAGTGTATTTTATGATAGTGCTTTTTTCCATCCCCGTCGTCTTGACCCTTACAGTGCAATGCGGCAGCGATTTAGACACTCAATGCCGCCATCAAACAGGGAGCCTGTAGTCACGACAAAGCCACAAACCCCTTCTACTTCCCTTCATTATAGGTCCCTGTAGGACCAGCCAAACAATAACAGCTCGTAGATCGAGCTATATCGATACTCACCATACAAAATTGCAGGTAAGGACCGATAAACGGTGGCACACGTTTGCACACTTCGAGCCCGTTGCCTCCAAGTGCCTTGCCCATCATTCCTTTTTTAGATATTTTTGCCGAACAGAGCATATTTTAGCAAAGTAACCTAATTGTCGTCAACCATTGCACATTGCTTACACAATACTTTTCTAATTTGTTCATTTACTACCATTATTATTCTCGTAGTTTGCAAAAGAGTGCTTCATTTACTAACAAGCCTTTCAGTAGTATCTTTACACAATGCTACGTCTCCGTTGTCATGCCAATAATACTGACACCGCATCGCACGCACACCTTTGGACTAATTATTAAGCAGACTGTTTATTGATTTGATGGCTGAAAAGAACTTGATCAGCCATTCTGATGGATGCCGGATTCACCTTCTGTTAGTTTTAAATAATTTGTCGCTGCTGAGTGACTACTTGGGTTTAGTAATGTCCGACTACAGATCAACCGAGGTGTAGCCTTGCCTAGACGTGCACACGTCTTCTTGCCACGTAGAAAACGGAGGTATCAGTCAAGAGGAAGTAAGGCATTTGCAGCAATTCCATCCTTCTTCGTATTCCCTGCTACCACCCATGTATGATAAGCTATAATGCTCTTGGATACCTTCGTTGTATTCTATGATACAGCCAATAGAGAACTGATTTTTTGCAGACCTTGGCCTGAATTGTTATCCTACCTCTTGCCTACGAGGTATATTTAATAACCACAAGTATCACAGCATTAGCAAAATTGTAGCCCTTCTTTGTAGAAACAAATTTTATCAACTGAAAATAGGGACACGATGTATTACTTGGGGCCAATTAATTATTTGCTACGGCCGTCAATGCTGAATATATTTTAAAGAGGATTAAATTCCTAAGATTTTTCCGTCAGCACACTACTCATATTGCTAAAAACAAAGCTTCTGCTCAGCTGAGAGTACACTCAAATCAAGCTCCATTGTGAGTAGCATTTGCAACAGGGTGAGAAATTTTACTGTTTTTTATCGTGCTACACCCTGACTGAGTTATCACGTCAGCAGAACTGACTCGCTCATAAATCGTGCCCACATTGAATGAATAGACGATTATGGTGGGTCGTTAGAAGCAATGTGGTTGTTAGATATGGTTCAAAGTTTGGTCACGCCTGAGGGTGAAAAGGTCTGAAAACACAGATTCGGTTTTGTAGCAAATAATCAACAATCTCGACCAATTTATTAGCTTAAAAAATTGCGGCGCCTTTCTTTCCATCCCTTCAGTCGGTTGATACCACGACCAGATATGCTTTAATCGTAACACAACTGTTTACACTAAGTCAGTGTAAGGTCATGTTTAACGCGTAAATCCGTGGTGCGTCCACGGCATGTTTGCAGGTCAACTGGCTATCACGTCACATGCGACACACCACGTCTTAAATCACTTACACCCATTCGTAAATCAAGGCCTCCGCCTTCATTCAAAAATGTATTTTCCATTTATAATTAGTGACCATGCTTGAAAGATTGTGATTAGGAGAATAAATCCTAATCGAATTCTCTGTGCACGTCTATTCTGCACAATTCACACCGAATGTAACCAGTGAGTTTTAGTAATTTCCCGTATGTTTGTTCAAAATTTTAACACCTGGGTCCACTTGTGTATTAAACTTGGTTTACCTGCCACTGCAATCCATTATTTGTATTTTTAATATCTAAGGATGAACAGCCTGATCGAGTTCAAACGCCAAATGTGGGCGACTTCGCTGGTTTTGGAATAGTTTTACTACCTAAGCAACCAATTTTAGCGCCGGTGTCGTCTTTCCTAGGTGCTTGTTAATTTTAGGTAGATATGAAAATGCTGTCCAAGCGTGCGGCATATGACGGAACGCCTAACCATGCGGTTTTCCCTTTATATCAACTTTCAAGGACAATCGCTTGGCTTTCAACTGCTGAGCCATGACCTGTTGAAGAGATTTATGAATGCCTGTCACAACAGGTTTATGGCGATATTGCTTTGGGCATATACTCATTGAAGCCTATGCCTTCCGATGTAAATTAAGGCTTGACCATCTTGCATAACAAAATAATCAAGTTTGTTCAAATTAATGCCTTAATTCGCATTAGAAATTATTATAATCACCTCCATTATCCTTCCTGGTGCAATGTGACAGCATTGCACGCACCATAGCTAGCTTTGTAACAATCGCCAATAATCTTTTGACAACTTCTTTGCTCAATTTTGCATCGAGTTGCTTGAACTATTTCTAAACGTCCGATAGGCTTTTGCCTAAAAAAGAAACATGAGGAATGAAAAGCCGAGGACAAGCACTCTACACTTGGCAGCGCATTCAAGTGAAAGCTCATTAGCATGGGTGGTTCCGTTCATTCTCTTCCACCTCCTTTGCGCGCACTATGATGAATCACAAAGTTTGGCTAAGTTATGGAAGCACAAAGGCAAGTGATGGCCGCCCCTACAAAACCGCATACAAGGTATGCTGTCTAAAGCCCACATCAGACAGCACTGGGAGACAGAGTGCAGCACGTGCCCTCAATCGAGTCACACGTGTCACGTCTTACCATTCCGTTATTCGCCAGCGACCCTCTCCTACTACATTATCCCCCTCGCCTCTGCTCTTCTTTCCATTCTCTTCCTCTGCTGCTCTTCTCTTCACCACCTCTTCAATTTCACCCTCTAACTGCGCTATTTCAGAGACGTCAGGGAGCCAAAACAGAGGGACAGAGTATAAATAAAGGCTATTCAATGCTTCTAATCCCTCCTTTTTTTCCCTGTGATATTCTCTCCTCCCTCATTCTTGCCTCAGTTGCGCCTTATTTTAATGTTGCCACATACACTCTAATAAAAATCGCGTAAAAAAGTAATTCTGACTGATCCTTCTGAGTGCCTTAATTAAAAACATTAGGATTTTTACTAAGACACGTTCAATGAATTTATGTCGTAGTCAACTGTCTAGATGAATACGCAATTGGGCCAGCTCAGGATTAGATATGAAAGGAAAGGACCTCTTCGACAATCAGAACAAAAATTCCGTATGAACGAAATTCGGATACTTTGGATCTTGTAACTTGCTGCTTGCTGCTTCAGGCCTCGAAAGGAGCCGCACTGGTGCCATTAGTTCACATTTAGTGGTGAAAACCGCTTGGCTTGTGTCGAAAGGCTCCGTACATAAGTAGCTCTCACACCCTACTAAAAGAAAATTAGTAAAAATGGGTTATTAAAGCTTTCAAACAGTCCGTATGATCCGCCATTTCTGCGTTGTTTAACTTCTTACGTAATAAGACTATGAACACCTTATGTTTCCCAATTTCGCATACTGACCCTTAACTGTACAAAATTATGCAGTGGACTCCCAGGACCAAAAAAGTGTTTTACCATTCCAACTAAAATAAGAATGTACTTGCCATATGTGAGACGGGCTTAAAAGATCAGCGCTTGGAAGCTTGCAAATGATGACTGGAATGTACGAGTGTTAAAATTTGTAAACGCACTGAATGAGAGGTGCTCAACGGTTTGCATAAAATCTTATTTATAAACGTAAAGGCTTAGAGGAGGTTCTGGAGCAGAAATACGTAGCTTCAGATCTCTTAAGTGGCAGCACCAAAAAAGTGGACGGAAGGCGAGGAATGGCCACGCGAAGCACTTATTTTGATCCAGAAGACAAGATCAGGTTTCGTGATGCGGTGGAGGCAGGTGTGCGATTTTCTATGCATTGCATTTGCTTAGACGAATTATTTAATTATTTTACCTATGTTCCGATTTTTACATTGGGAGATTCACATGAACACCGTATCCCAACTAAAATACGTCCTCGGTGGGTAGATCATTAGGAATATCTCTACAGTTAATCGAGAAAGTAGTCAGGATGACTAATAGATTTGTTCTGTGCTTGTCTGTTGTTTAAATCCGTGCCGATTTAATGCGCATCAATTTTGTCGCACATGGGGAGAACGATGCAGCATGCCAAACATTGCCAGTTAGTAGACCACCAACTACGATCAATGCAGTTGCACATTAATATCGCTTCCAGAGGAGATTGGTTTGTGAAAGCAGCAATCGTGTCGACACCTGCAATTTGGATTTAATGCAATTTTGTTATCCTAGCTACTGAAAATGCCGCCAAAGCATTTGTGGCAGAGTTGGTACATTATGGCATTTTTGCAGTAGAGCCACGTGCTTGTAGTTGCATCCAAATTGCATTTTAATGCAGAGGATAGCATTTCAGGTGGAATTTTAATTCGTTTGATAACCTGATTCATTGCTAGGTCGTCAAAGTCATTTGTGCAGCTTATGTAAGGACCCTAGAGGCGGCTTGTTACATCTTGCCAATCAAGACCGACTGAGACCAAATACGCATCGTAAGGGTTATACTGTTTGTGATTTCGTTTCGCCGAAAATACACTATTTCTCCCACATTACTTTCGCCGCTCACATCTATAGCGGCCGAATGGCATTGGTAAATATGATTCAAATTCATTTGTTCCACAAACTGGACTACATATGGTTTTACGCCACTTCTACCTAATATCCACAGCACAAAAGTAGACTAAGAAATGTTTTGATTTAAAAGTTTGTCGCAAAGGACGTCAAAAGATTCGACTCATTGAATATCAAGTTGCCGCCTTGTTTGTCACATCGAATAAAGCTCACAGTTCTAGTCTACAAATGACGTCAGGTTTCGCCTCTTATTTTATAAACAGCAGCATCAAGATAAAATTTAGTCATCACCATCTTCTGCTGGAACTTCATTGACTTGCAGTAAAAGATGAAGCGTTCTTTTTCCCATCTTCATTGTGAAGAAGATAGCAGTTGGAATCGAATAAAACCCACAGGAGACGAAGGCACACTCGCTGAATGATATCGAGCTCACTTGAATGATCCTCTTTCGTGTAGAATAACAACATATCCATGCAGTCAAAATTAGACTTACAGATAATGCAGCGATAAGATTTCTGCTCTTTACTTTAGTAGAGCACCCTTGAGTCTCTTTAGGCACATGTGAATGAGGCGACACTAGGTTTCCAGGGCTCTTGGACTTCTCCAATTATTTCGGATTCGATTGTAAGGGCACGCTTTTGTCTGTATTGATTTGGGACGTAACAAGTGTGTGTGATTGGTCTTACTAGAAGGGCAAGGAGCACGGAATGCGATCAAACTTCACATACGCGTGTCTTTATGTTGCGCCCCATTTCCCAAAGTGTGCTGAACTCTTCGAAACACTGCATGCGAAGGTATAACCTGAAATAACAATGACGCAGGAGGTGTTTCTTCATCCAAATCTAAGTTGTTTTGCTCTTCATTGCAAACAGAACATTTGCACCCGCTGACAGACTCTTTTTACACTCTATAGCAAAATTAAGCAAGGAAAATAAAATAGTAACAATGAAAAAGCTTTCTTTGGCGTGGATAATGGTCCACAAACTAGCATATTTTTGCATGATGCATTGTTCCCACCGCATTCAACATAAAAGATAGGCATTAAAACTGCTCAGCTTCAAATAATATGGGTGGAAAGAAAAGACCCATTAGGCATTTTAACTGCATCTCTCAATCAGCTATAAAGGGTTCCTAATGGCGTCCCCATCAAAAGAAAATACTTTAGTTAGGGATCGTTATTCATAAACATCTCCTAATAAAAATATTGGGAACTATGGGTAAAGCAATCGCGAGATTTCTCAAAAGGCATTTGTCGACAATAAGTCACGTACTTGCCTCAATCTTCTCAAGAAACTTTGTCTCCTCTTTTGAGTTGATGCCAAGTGCTTTGCTTAGCCCTCTCTCATCTTCCATCTCTTCTTCGACACTTCAAATTAAGGGATCCGAGGCCAAGTCTTTTTGCTTCAGCTAATTCTTTAAACCTTTAAAATTGCTGAAGTGGCTTTATACGAAACCGTTACGTATCCCCATTTTAATGCATACATAAATTCTAATTCTTTTACTCCCTAGCCTCTTCGTGTCCTTGCAATGGCTTAATTTTCTCGAGTTTTATTAACCAAACATCATTCGCCACCTTCGAAACGCTGATCTTGTAGGCCAACCTCACTCTCAGTGAGTACATTTTTGCTTTAGCAAAAATGACTTAATGCTTTTTGCATTTCACTAGTATCCTGCTTGTTTTAATATAAAAGCTCGCACAGTTAAGAGCTGGCATGCAAAATAAAACGTGTAAAGTTTTCACAGGCTCAATACGTACAAAGCTAAGCCGCTTAAAAGCGATAGTTTTAAAGGATTATTGTATGCTGTTGATAAACTATTTTTACTCTTTCGTAGTAGAATTTCCAGATTAGTTGTATAGTAGACCATTCGGTACATTCCGTGTGGCTTTAGTTATTGTGAGTGTTTTGACGGCACTACTGAGACTGCCTCGAGTGCTAAAGCAGCAAACAGCAGATTTTAAGGTGCGGAATAAACACATGCTTACATTAAACACACTTTTCTCATAATTTAGCTGGTAGGGGTTGGAGCATCTTCTTCCTCATCTGCGTTAGGATTGAGTGCAGCACGCAGGAGACGATCACGAGACCGGCCAATAACGGCTCGCTTAATTAAGCGCTCCTGTTTCGTGTGTGATAACATCACATCCAACTGTTTAAAAGTGGGTCCGCAAGCGCTGCAGCGGTACTCTATTCTGCGCCTTTTTCAGAAGGATAGCCCTCTAGCTCTTCTGACATAGAAGATTGAGGGGGCTCTAGGCTTTCAGGTGCTGTTAGTCTTCTTAAAACTTCCTAAATTAATGCCGACAGCTAAAACGCGTCCTTTATGAGAAGGAACGTATGAAGTATTATTCATTGGCATTAAGGGTAGAGCAAGGAACGCTGACTGCGATCAAACCTTACCACCTTGTATCTTTCTGTGGCGCACTATATCTGTAAACGTGCCGCAACCTTTGAAGTAGAACGTGCAATTACTGTGGCGCAGGGGGTGATGGTGCATCCCAATCTAAGTTGTTACACTCTTTGTCACAGTCAGTACATTTGTATCTACTAGGAGCTTTCTTTTCGCCTTCCACAATAAAATAAAACAAGAACATAGCCCAATCCTCAGAAGAAGGAAAGTTATCTCAGACGAATAGAATAGTGCACTAGCACACAAACTTCCTCATGATAGGTATCTAATTTGTATAGCTTTATGCCAGAGCCGCGTATAGAACAAATGCATGAGGCATCCTAGCTGCGTCTCTCGGTCAGGTATCAAGGGATTCTTAACAACATTCCCTCCAAACTTGCAAGTTATTTGGGTATCATTGTTCTTGAGCATCTTCTGATGCTAAATACGTGGTGATATGGGTGAAGAAATCGCTTCGGAAAGGATGAAAGCGAAAGCCATCCAATGTCCAGAACATTTTTTCGATGCAGCTGATCCAGAGGCAGTGAGAAGCAGCGTCTTAATGATAGAGCCCCTGCATTCCCACAATTATCACCGTTTCTGGAAGCCTTTCATTTGGATTGCGCTGTACATATCTTGGCTTTAATGATGGCACCGTTCAACTGGCAGCATCTCATGCTGCAACAACAGTAGTCCTCTGGCAACGAAAATGGAAGTTTCCAATTCAGTCGAGTGAGGTTAAACTGCTTGCGTTATCAGACAGTGCGCCTAACGGCAGGGATTTTAGGTCATCTAAATGTTCTTTACTTTTGATTTAACATAAAGTCGAGCTCAGCTCTTCTCAATTTGACTGAGTGATTCCAAGCCCTGTTTCCTTTTTGTTTGTCCATTTTGAAATAAGTTCCTGATACACTGTGTCCTTTTTGTCCCCAACACTGGTGGATATTCACAAATTCGTCTATGTTTTAGCCCTCATCTTTCCCATAGGCCCGTTAGACGTGAGCAAATGTCAAGGAGTTCCAAAGGCTCTAACTTGTATGTCAATCGTTTCCCGCTAGATTTTGGTGCAATGAACTCACATTCTTGCTCTCCGTTTAGACAATTGATAGTGCGCGGCGTTTGTGGGCGAAGTAACGAACCAGAGGAAACGTTCTCATGCATTGGTTCAAATGCCTTTAAAATATCCACATTCTCGGCTGATCGCAGGTTTTGTTAGCCATGACGAATCCGTGGGTGCATGGAACGCGATGCGTGCCAGGAATATTAAAGGCTGAGCTGCAGTTAGGCATAATTTTTATGAGCTACTTCTCTAAACGACTATGGTTATACATGCTAGTGTACTTTTCTAAATATATTTACTTCTTGGCAATTGATCAGAACCAATGTGTCACACAATTTGATGCTGGTTAGCAGACTGGTGATTGATTTTCATCTTTTTAAAATCCATATCAATTTCGTAAATTAGCACATTCAAGCAAGCAATTGTATCTTAAGTATTCCAATCTGCTCCGGCTTTTTAAGTAAAATAAGTTCTTAGTTTTTTCGTGCTTTAGCACGAAGTCTTGTATGCCACCTATTTGCGTTTGCATGGGTGCCATCGGGTTATTTGGCTTTTGACCTCACCAAAGCTAAGTCCCAATTTTCCTATACTCCTGTTGTGTTGCATAGCTATCGCCTTGTGTGATTGCAGTGGATTCAGCGCAACCTTACAGAGATTTGCACACCAAACACAACTACCAAGTTGGTCAGTGAAGGACGGCAATGGGTGCTGGTGTTGAGCCATGGCCTTAGGATTTTCTGCAAAGTTCCTGCTGAATCAGCCGAATTCGTCCATTCGTTGGCTCCCAATGCAAAAAGTTGTTGAAAAGGCGGATTTTAAGGGAACGACGACATGAGCAGTTTGCGAAATACAAAAGCTAGAGGTACGAAGTCCTTTTCCTACCCATCCGCCATATCAGAAAAGGCAACGCTTCTGAATTCTGTGCCACTTCAATAAAATGGCTATTGATGTCTGTGTAAAGTACCTAGCCATCGCACCACAACAGATTTGCGGATCAAATACAGATAAGACGGCAATCACGTAAGGAGGAAACGCTTTTGTTATTGATGGTTGAGTTCTAAGTAGATAATTAAACTGGTCCGAACAGTAGAATGATTCCGGTTACGCCGTAGCCAATCGAGATTCATGGGCTTGAGTTCGTCTTAATGCCTCTTGCCATGCCTTGCCAAATATGTTCCTGCGATTAGTGGTGTATATAAGATCTTGTTCAGAGCAATATTTTCGCCAATTTACTGATGCAGTCACCATCAGAATGTCCTTTACAATGTCAAGTTGTTGGAAGACATGAATGAAGAACTCTATTCACTATTCTCTCCCTCCCAATCACATCAACAGTAATCTTTATGCTAAGCATCTGCTCAAGAGGAACGCGCACCAAGATACTTAGAATTTTCGTTTTAGTTATGGAGAGGTGATCTAGCAATACTAAATGCGTAAAAGAGAGTGCGAAGCAGCTTTCATGGCATCTTTGCTTGCTGAGACGCATGTACATGCGTTTGACTCCGGATAACATCTTGATAAGCTCATTCAACTACTCTGCTGCGATTCCCAATGCGCCTACATCGTCTCGGATACACCATATTTGCCAACTTAATAACACTTTTACGAAAGGAGAGCCCTTTGCGTAGCCGGATTGCTACGTATGCTTAGCAAGAGACGAAGTTCGCCTTCTTTCATTCCTTCACACATCAATTATTGCCGCTCCCAGTGTTGAAGTAGACAATATGCTTGTCACTATGACCTTTAGCTCAGCTGAAAGCATACAACCATGCTTAGGAAGTGGTTAAAGCTCACAAATTTATGTAATCCACAAAAATTAATCTTATTTTTCTTGTAATGTTATCGTCTGTTCGCAATTAATGTGAACAGTTTTGCTTTATTTGCGAGTGCGATGGGAGAGGAAAGCCGCTAATATGGCAAATAAGCAGGCATCCTAGCGTAATTTATGGTTTGATAGGCACAATTTACTATTCACACAAATAAGTAGTTGTGTATTGGCTGTGAATGAGTTGGATAGAAACAGTAACCCATATTGTCTAAGCGGAATCAAATAGAAGTCAGCTTGAATATGCAAATATAGCTCAAGGATTTTGGATGGATAAAAAATGAAGTTTGAATTCCAGTTGCTTAGAAAGATCTTTATTGGACCTTAAAACGCTTACAAAGCAAAATACGGAAATGGACTGATTCGATTGCTGGTTTGATTCTGCCTGGTTAAGGATGAATGCAGAGTTTCAGAACAGTGTCTTCTTCTAGAATGGAATCGCCACACACACATTGACCATGTCAGCGAATTCTTTCTTCAAGGTTGAAAGACGTAAGAATGGAATTTCTCCTACTGATTCACATCAATTTTAGGTCACATTAATGCTGCTCAAAATAAGCAACTAGCCAATTTAATGATATATCAGCCTTGCAGAATTTCCAGATTGAAAGTTTGCCTAAACAACTAAGATAGAAATCGCGTTTGATGACAAGAAACAGCCTTTACCCTATGTATGTAGCCATCAAGTCAACAATCAGGGCAGAAACCTTTCACTGAGGCACATGCCGTTGACAGCAGCAGATGCTGGACAGACTCAATTAAGACCTGATGCAAAAAATCTGTTACTATAGTCCCGACCTAACGTTTTGGAAGTCGAATGAGGAAATGCTAGCTTTATCGTTCACAACGAGGTGTGATGTATCATCTGCAAATAAAATGTAGCCACTCTGTAAAATGCATTCGAATGGTGCTCTGATTATTGAGTAACTATCGTTATTCAGCTGCAAAGAAGATTTGTAGTCCCTTATGCATTCCTACTTTAATCACCCTGCGTGAGTGTAAAGGCCTCTGTCAGAAATCATGAGATGGACTTGGAAGTAGGTTGCATTCATCCAGTATTCTAGAAATTCTCTTCGCCCAGTTTGCTTACACACTCAAGTCTAGGTGTTTTCTACATCCCATAGCTCATCATACATAAAATATTAAATAGCCTTTTTGTAGGTGAAGCTGCATGATAAGAAGATAACGGATCTTTACCAAGATTTAGTTGAACAGTTATGCAGATACCTCAACGCTGTGGATATTGTCAATATTTGCACGGTGATTCCTGGCTGGAATTGGATTCTCTTTATAAAACGACCGTATTCGTACATTAGCAAGTGGAAGTGGATTGACAAACGAGTCTGCACAACACTATATTCAGGTTCGCGAACCCCATCTTGTACAAGCATTCGCAAAGCTATTGAGCAACACTTTCACCAGATGCAGTTTGATCTCCAGTTTTCGTCAATTCGAGCTCCTTACGGTTCATATGAAACAGTCAACTGCCTTCTTTTGATTTCCGCCATGGCAAGAAGAGGAAATCCTGACCACCCTATTCTTCCATTGCATGTAAACAGCAATGTATTTCTGAGCATAGTGGATTCCACACGTCGAACGACGGTATACGTTCAAGCGTTTCTCTACGACTTCCCTAGGCATGTCTATAGTTTCTCTGTGGATGTTAATAAATTCATATTTTTTTGGCAGTATATATGCGAGAAGCCTGCGTAGACGAAGAGCACAACATGCTATGATGGACTGCATTCTCTACATACTTGAGCTTTCTCAGTTTGCAAGGAACGGTTCCAATATCTTAGCCGAGCTGGATGCCATATTGATGACCTTGTCGCCTAAACAAACATTTGGGGTTGTGATTATCGATGATGTGAAGCGAGAGGAGGAGAGTGGGATGGACCTCTTCATGCAGTATGCAGAGAAACTCGGTTTCGCAGATGGCTCCTTGCTGACAACCGCACCAATGAACTGGCGAATATGGCATGTGCAAGATAGTGGTAGTCACATCACAAAGCGCCGAGACATATTTAAGTGGGTTTGTCAGGATGTAATTTGGAGGAGAATGCAAGAGTCTACGCTTTGATTAACTGCTACACCAGGATTAATAAAAGGTATATTTTCTCTCAGAGCGTCATTTTTGTCTACCTCGTGGTCGGGATTGTGGTCTTTGTCACTTAGACAAGGTTATCAATGACAGTTCTAGCATGGCCAACGCTTTGAAATGGATCAAGCGAAAAGCGGTAGATGTGTTTAATAACATAGTATGATCTGAACGATGTTGACAAGGTGATTTCTTTATGTTTTTCATAGTGAATTCTTGTCCCACTCCTGCTCATGTTCCTTCATCCTTTTGATTGATCGGGTTCCCGCCTCTTCATCAACTGTATTCGTCTTATCTAGTGCCGATTTGAAGGCGATATTACAACCAGATTATTTGCGCTCACGGATCTGGAAATGCTTTGCGCTTTTCTGCACTCACCTAGATTGACGTTTACCATTTATGCCTTTTCTCTGAGACCGAATGCCTCATTTCTAGGTCTCTTCTCCTGACCTAATTCGACAGCTCCCAAAATTTTTAATAAATTTGCAAGATTTCAGCACCAAAGTGAAGCAAATTGGTGGAAATTAACTATTTCGTCTAGTTTTGTGACTAAAAGCCACCACCCTTATTCCTATAACTCACAGAGTTGCTTATTTGTCCCCACGTGAACGCGCAGTATTCCGTGCCTAAACTACAAGAACCGGTAAGCGCCTCTATTGCTTTCATTGTTAATTCTGCGAACTGGTGTTTCATGAAGAACGCACGATTCCATGTGAAACAGTATTCTGTGTCCAGGATTCGTCCCTAAGTGATGAGGTCGGCTGCAGTGTGTAAGTGCATAGGCACAATGGCAAAACGAGATGTCGCTTTGCTGTAAGGGACGCACAGATTACACACTACTCACGGGTTAAGCGCGAGTCCAGTACAGTTAATAATGTGAGTTCATGAAATGCTATTGCATCTAGCTACCAAGTGCCGAGATACGATCCCATTACCATCCCGACGACTCCTTCCATATGTCCCAATCGTCACGCACTGATATGAGCCATAAAGGTTTGCTGGTGCAAGGCGCTTTTGCAGTCGGTCATGCATAGAACAGAGCCGATGGAGAAGTTAGTAGATGATAACTCACTAGTTTGTGGACTGGCTGACCACTGTGGGTTTCTTTTCGCACTCACACCTTCCTTCATCACAATACAAGAGTCTCCAGCCCATTAAAGTCTATCTACGATAAGCCGATCAGTAGGAGTGACGAACTCACATCCCTGCCCGATCTAAGGAAAGAGGTAATGGAGGAGCCCTTGATGTTGTTTGGATATCCTGTGTCTGCATGTTTGCACGCACATCGGCATTGACATATGGTCGACGTCATGCTTACTTAGAAAATAATTTATCTTATGTATAAGAAATTGATAAATAAGGGACGCTCAAATGTGAGCTAGCCCATTTTATCCAATTGAGTGGGAAAATGAATGTGTCTGCGAATGATCCAGCAAGATAGTTGCATTCAAAGGACGAGGCTTTAAAACATTTGTGAAAATGAAGGGGTCACACAATGGTACACGTTAGCAAGATTCGGTTGCGGTTAGTGCTCTCTGCCTTATCTGTGAAGCCATTAAAGTGCACTTTGTGCGTCTTTTTTTCTATTAGGCATGAAATAGTACTGCCGACATCAAGTCCAAAATCATTGGAAATGTCCAGAAGTCCCGAGATCCCAGAGCCCTCTCATTCCCACGTACACGAATTGTTGCAGGGTTATCCCACTACAGAATAGCGCACTAAAATTACCGTCGAATTGCTTGTAGTGTCATTCCACAACAAGCAGAAACATCCTACGGAACGAGATGTCATTGACCGTTTGCGTCTTCGGCTTCTAAGTGCTGCATTCGCTTCCAATGATCATTGCCTCAATGACGGCGATAAAAACTGGAGTGCCCGACCCTTACTATGGGGCAATGCTAAATCAATCAGCACGGTTCTAGGGATCAATTGGTCCTGTTGCTATCGTTCGTAAAGTAAAATACTATCCTTGACGTCATTTGTGGGCCAGAATTGTGAGCTTG
The DNA here is from genome assembly GCA_036345935.2 of Taenia hydatigena. Classification (NCBI taxonomy): domain Eukaryota; kingdom Metazoa; phylum Platyhelminthes; class Cestoda; order Cyclophyllidea; family Taeniidae; genus Taenia; species Taenia hydatigena. Next base: position 3,257,841 of record JADWOT020000010.1, read on the forward strand.
CTTTAATGTTCTAAGAAAGGGAACAACCTTGTTATTTACGAAACTTGGCTAGCTGAAAACCTTTCTATTCGGTTGTTGTGCTGCCACATTGCAGTTGATATATGTGAGGCAGAAGAGGCGAGAAATTTATCACAGATTTGATTCTAGGTGAATTTCAGTTTGTATTGATGTGAGTGACCGAAGTGGCGCGGGAGAAGAATAATGGATTGTTCATAAAAGGGAGTTAGCAGGGAGAGTAGATTGCAGTTATCCTTTGCGATGCGCGTGTAGACACAAAAACCTCTAGCGACCTAGCAAATTGACTCATGTGCTAGTCTGCATGTCCAAAATTGAAAAACGAATGGTGGGAAGTAGTACAAATATTTTTTATCATGGAATCAAAGCATGAATATGCATTTGTCTTATTTAGAAGGGTGCATTCCATTCAATTACTACTTTTCAACCTTTGTCACGTTCCACGAAAACTGTCCCTGAGGTATCGCTCATTAACAGAAAGAATAAATCAAAATGAACTTCGCGGATCAGAGGCCTGTAAGACCTAACAAGCTCATGCAAACTTATACCGGGGCTGTTTTGCCCAAAAATGTGGCAAAAACGCGGCTTGATATATGTTGACAAGCGAGATCAGGCTGGGACACGAGGTTAAGAGGAAGAATGAAGTACGCTGGGCTAAGGTTGGAAGGCTGATACTCCGCCACAATGCTCCACTGCCACCTCCCTCTCAATCGTACCGATCACAGCTGCACAATAGTTGTTGTTAGCCAAAAGTACAGACAAATTTGTGGTTTTCTAGAAATGTAGCAGCGTGCGCAGCTCTAGCGACAAATCCTATCAACACGTCCAAATCCTCGCATGCCTCAACAATACCATGCCGATATACTACAAGCCATTATATTATGCTGCCGAAGTTGTAACTGACTTGCTAGCATTATTTTGAAGCAATTTTTACTCAGCCACGTAGAATAAGAGCTTGTATGATTGACTTTACAAATAAAAACGGTCTTTTCCTTATCAATTAAACTTATAAACCCAATCACCTCTGTAATGCATGGATAAAATGCCCGTTACATAATTTGGAAGGGGTAACGAGCGCAGACATCGCTCTACCAAACATTGGCCGTCTCCACCAAGGCTTCATGCGTAAATTCAACACCTTCAACATTAAAAATCTGGTCTTTATCTAAAGGCGTTCCTTTTCCGCGCAATCACTGCAACTGTTGCCCACCATGTTGAATAACGTCGATTGATTTCTGAACTGGTCTGCCTCCATCACACACCGCACACATACGTATATTTCACTACTGCTGCTTCAAATCAGGTGTCATGTTTCTGCTTGCACAATTTGATCGTTAAGTCGTGCCAAAATTGTCAATAAAAGTTAACAAAATCGTAAAATTGTTCCTGTTATATCGCCACTTGTTCTCAATGAAAGTGCTATCTGCCATGGAAACAAACAATAGTCCTTCCAGACTTTAATCTACAAAAAATTTAAAATTTTCTCTAAATAAAGTTCTTTATTGAATGTCTCTTTATAGGAAGTGTTTTCGATGCCCTACAATTAACCTGTGGAATCGCACCAGCCACTAATTTTACAAAATCCATGAAAACGAGCCTTTTATGGATAATTCCATTGCCAATGTGCGGTCAGGTTGTCATAGTATGTCGGCGCAACCATTCCGCCGTAGCTACTCCTTCCATGTGGATATTGTAAATAGTGCAACAATTAAGGTTGCAGATAAGTCTCAGCGGATGCATGCAAAGTGCATGAGGTTTCCTAGCCTGGTCAGAATAACAGACATAAATCAGAGTTTTTATCTGTCATCGCTATATGCCAGCAGCAGCATCTTTTGACATTAGTAGTGCGTTGAAAAATAGCCAATGTCAGCGGATCACTAATCAACCAACCAAAATGGAAGCCAAAGGAGGCTTTGCAATGGGTTACTTTATGACAAGGATTGACGAAGTATCACCAGTTTAACCGATTGCTAAGCTTTGCTTAAACACGCTTTCTTATAATCATCTCAACATTTACCTTCTCTACGACAGAGACAGTGCCACGATTCTTCTGATTTAAGAGGTTTAGTCACTATTATTCTAATCGAGAATTCTTTGGCAGCAATAAGCACTTGGAAATGACCGATAAGGCTATTACAGTGTGTTGTATGCTTATTTTACGCATGTAATCACGTAGTAAATAATCGGGTGCCTCTGCTTCACCTTAATGTCTTTCAGATAATTTACCGCACTCGGGATTCTTATTATCAGAAACCAGGGACGCTGTCACATTTGGAAGTTGCTAAGGCTGTAATAGCAACTTTGGTAATTTACTGCACAAGCGGTCACTCTTTCGTAGGCAAATTAGTTATTCTCCTTAACTCAACTAAAGGCCAGCAATTGACCATGTGCGTAAACACTTTTCCATCATCGTGATGCTTAGGCATGGATTAGCAGTCCATTATTCATGACAACTGCAGCATTTGCAAAGTCCAGGTACATGTCATCAGGCATCCATCGGCAATGCTAGCTTCTTTATTGGTGATGTAATAATTGCATTTTAATTCATAAAATTTGTATTGTGTGCACATGTTACATTGATAGACTCTTAAAGATCTAAACGGAACGCCTGAACACACGAAACAAGAATCTAATTTGTGTGTGAAGCCTATTTGTTGATACATTGAACGACACATTGGATGCTCAAAATCCCCAAATCAGTTGGTTTTGGGTATCACAAGAGTAATGTTGAACTGATTAAAATTCGTTTATCGATGATGTGTTAAGGATACTGGCTTTAACAGTCCTAGAGCTATCTCGTCTCAAAGCGCTGAAAGTTGGAATGCAGGCCCATGCCTGCATGGTGGTAAGTATACTTTGCTGTGACCAGCACTAAAGTCACTGACAAAACATTTTGATTTTAAATAATTTTACCAGATGTACACCTCTGCAACTATGCAAATGATCGATTTGCTGAAGCGGTCAGTTCCAATATTCCTTTTCAAAATCGTATGAGATCGTTCTTTAAATGAGGTCATGTCTTGTCAAATGTTTATGGAAAAAATATCAAGCAGTTGCAAGGAACGCCTTCGGGTAGTTATTTGCCATAGTTATTCCATTCATCTTTTTAAAGGCTTTGTATCGACTTCATTCTAACACCAGTAGCAATTATTTTCTTTGCTAAACTTGCTTTTATTGCAACTATGAATATCGTCATCACGGAGTGGTAGGGAAGGAATGACATTCGCACTCATTACATTTGCGTAGGTCCACGAAATTTGCAAGTGTATGTCAAAACTTTGCTTTTTTAGATTAATTGATTCATTTTATTCAATTTCTAAAAGCCATGCACGTTTGGGGTATACCATACATTTTAATGACCTGCGTTAATTACAGGCATCGTTATTGCCAAAAAAATCGCCGTCACACATTAGCACCAACGAAGCCGACCAGCTTCTTCCAAAGCAGGTTTGGGTTATAGGATGGACATTCCTTGCAGTTACAGGTCTAATGGGTAGATAGTAGAGACTGTCCAATGCAGTCGCTAGGTAATTTTGAACCAGATGAAGTGGTTTGAGATTTAATTGAAGTAAGACAGGGCACTTTATTGTTTTTTTATAATAAAGCAGAATGAATGTTTATTTACGCTGCTCAGTGGTGCATCCTTTTTAGATGTATCAGAAAAACTTTAGTACTGAAGATACATGTTATTTGTGGCAGAGTCCCTGTTATACTACTTATAACAAAAATCATTATTGTCCGACTAACTGCTTTGGAAATCCAGAACTTAAATCCGAAGTCGTTTGCTAGAATGTTGAGCATAATAACTTAGTAAGAACAACAAATTACTTCTTAATTTACTTGTAGGAACACAAGCATTATTTGCTACGTTTCTTGTCTTTCATCTCTTAAGCTATTGCTATAGACATAGCAATACATTTTACTCTGCATTTTATGTTATGTTTCGATAAATATGCAGCCTAACGAACAACAGATTGTATGGTTAACATTGGTAAATTGCATTGGAATATATGAGCCTGACAAGAAGTAAAACAGTATCCTCAATACGAAAAGCCTTTTGATTGTGTTCCGATCCGTAAGCATGCTATTTCGAAAGTGGAATCGCAATGCAACGGTTAACTTACTGTTTCATAGCGCAAGGAGGATAACGCTACTATGTCGTCGTTGATAGTAAAAAGCGAGAGAGACTGCAGGTAGCATATTCCCATTAAGGTGCACCCAGTGGTATATCAACCTTCATTGTCTAGTCTCATCTCCTTAATTCGCGTTGAGAAACGCATATTTAATGTTGTGGAAGACATTAGAAAAAGAAAAAAAGCAGTTCAAGAAACAAACTCCTTCTTCCACTTTCATTGTATGGTGATTACGTCCTGCTGTTTAGGAGAAGGGGGCAAAATTTTGTCTGCCAACGCCAATTGAATGCTGATAGGGACTCATTAGCAACACCTAAGCTACCCGTATGTCAAGCAAGAATTGATGGCAGAAGTTTATGAAATCAAACACATAGGTGTTATTAATATTAACAGACTCTGATTCACCGGTTATAATCAGATAACAAACTTTAACCTGCAAGGACTGAAACAGGAATAAATAAGGAGCTACAAAAGCACCAGAATGCTGTATCAATCAAAGCAAGGAAGGCATAAGGAAAAAGAGAGACAGTTCTTTCAGTCATTTCTAAGGTCCAATTTACAGGGATTAAGCGTTTTTTCCTAATTCAACTCCTTTATTTGCAAATAACGCAGTCTAATGAGCATTGAAAAACTTTTCAAAGCATAGCAGTGGAAGCCAAAAACGGGCAAAGGCAATCTTTTGGGGTAAGTTGAATACTATTTAAACTCTAAGAACACACGCTTTTAATAGACCAATCACATGCATGCCTTTTATTCTCGCCCTTGCACGACCATGCGCGTACTAACGCTCTTTAACAACAGAACCGAATGGTCTCAGCCCTATATTCAGTGCCATTGTTGTACGCATTTAATTTGCCTTTCCTTAATCAAACTTCACCTCACTCATCCTTAAAATCGTCCATTACATCAACAGATCGGCATTCCCGAAAATAAGACTGAATAGGTAATCCCCACCTTTACGGTGGACAGGAGAATCGTTTACTCCTCGTCTTATTAATCCTCTCACTTGGCCTGTTTAGGTGCTGATACAGGACAAGATGGTGTTGATCCCCAGTGACACCACCAGTGCTGCTGAAGTCAACGCTTCTCGCGGCAGCACATCAACAACCTTGTCTTCCGATTGTTGCATGATTGAGAACCCGCTTTTGCATGAAATCAGCCCGGCTTCATACACTGTAACAAACTTTGGCATTGATGAATGCAAAAATAAACAGGTAGAAATAAGTATGTAACTTCATTCGTAACCGATTCGACTACAAGCTGCGCACAAACCAAATTAGCAGAGTGACATCGCGTCTGTCATCTCACTTCTGTATTCTGTTCCTTTGTAACGGAGTTGGTACCTCAAATAAGGTCTTACACCAGCGCATTTATGTGACGGCTAGAAGCTTGCCTTGATTGTCAACTTTTTCTTAAGTAGAATTTTCTTGATGAGCACAATTTGATGCCTTACTTATTTGTTGCGCTGCACCATTCCATCCCTCTATTGCTTAACTCATCCGGCTACAATTTTCCCACACACACACACCAACACAATCCTCTTTTTGGAAGGACCGTAAAAGCAAGGGTGACTAAAGGTACTGATTCCATTTTCATCCCACTTCATCGCTGAATATGATGCATAAAAACACTGAGTACCACATCTTCTTCCTTTATTGCCTCCTTCGCTGCGCTTTGCGTCTCTTGCTGGAAAGGTCAATCAGGCAGATGGCGCATACCACTGCGAATGCGACGAAAATTTTGATCGTGCCTGGACTCTCTTGCATTATGTACGTATATTTATGTACAATAAACCAGAACTAATTTTGTCTTGCGAAAGTCTTAGCTACTCCGCCATCATAATGCACATGGGATATCTTGCTTCAATACGACAGAGATTCGACTTAATCTACCAGCACCAAAAGTCACAGACGGAAGGGATCGTAGCACTTGCACGGTCCAATGTCTGAACGAACAAATTTTACACTGCTGCTACTATGCAAATACCTCTCGTGTTATTAACGATGCATGCGGGGATGCCTAAAGCAGACTATGGATAAAAAGCTGAAAGAGAATCAGCGGTATTTTACAGTAGTTTATTAAAAGGACAATGCCACAAGGGGAGCATCGCTTCTTACCTTGGATGTTCGAGGTACATCCAAAATAAAAGGGATGTAGATGGTGAAAACCACTAACGGCCATATAGCGTTAATAGCCACAGCAATTATCATGACCGTTGCCCCAAAATATGGATGGAAGCCGTGAGATTTAGATGAGTAGCCACAGCCCTCCGTGCATTTTTTTCTGCGACGATTGTGGTCGTAATTATAATTACGTCTTGACCGAATATCTTTGACTCTCAACGGACTTCATGACCTTGCCTAGGCGCCATTCCAGCACTTTGGGCACATTATCGATCAGCTGTGTGAATTCCACTTCACCGTGTCCTACTAATCTACTTTCAGTAGTGCCTGCGATTACGTCCAAAGAGTTTGTTCGTGGATTCGTTAAATTGTCAACCTCTCACCTTGGCCAAATATCCCTTATTCGTCTTAACCAAAAACTCTTTTGAATGTTGATTTGCGCTATCTCATCCGCCACAAAATTTTTGTTTTTCGAGAACTTTACTCTACAGGAGGTTAGTTCCATATGCAAGCATAAAGAAAAGGCAAATTTTGCAAACTTCACTTTCCGGCAAAGAGGAAGCATAACGGTCAAACCATCGTCAGAGTAACTAAACAATTAAGCACTCATTTTAATCAAAGGTCTACTTCGCCTCTTGAGTTTTCATCACTTTCTGTTTACTCACTTGCTAATCATCTCCTGCATACACTTAGCCATGCAATTACTCGTTACACTCTCCTATTTATGCACTACTCTAACTGTCATTTGTGTAACTCGATTCTAGCCTTCAAGCACAATCCGCCTTCATTCCTGAATGCCACATCTTAATCCATTCTACGTACCTTATGCTAATTCGTCAAGCGCTTTTGAAAATCTGCTGATTCTGCTACATTAAGTCCTAATTGTCAAGGACTATGTCAACGTCATATCAGCCACATACTAGCCACACCGATTATTGAAAATCCGCTTTTCTCACCATTACTGAAATACTATCGACTTGGGAGGCAGCCTAATTCGCTTACTTGTTTCCTACACTAACTGCGTCTTTTGTCTAAGCTCACTGCCATACGACTTTGTTTTTCTGTCTATCAGGCGACCTATGGAGGCAGCATGGGTGACACTGTTCGCGCAGCGTCTTATTATTAGTCGCCACTATTTAAAATGATGTGTTTGTGATAATCAGTCTGCTGAATGATGCTTTGCAAAACTGCCAAAGCTACTAATAATTGTTAGACCTCAGAGCCTTCTGTTCGAAGCGTCTACCATCTCTTCGTTCACACAGTCACTAGCATGTGCATCTTCTGATGGTACGTATGCAATAATAAGCATGAGAATATCCAGACAATTGAACTCTCAGACCTATGAATCTACTGGGAAAATAATAAGCACTATGTGTGTATGTATACGAAATTAACAAACATGCACGTGCAGCCATTCCGTTGACTCTTCGCACGAAACATCGCAAATGCTGCGATTCAATCCTTTGGCCAACAAAGATGGGTTGCCTTACTTCTTGATGCTCAACATGTCGAATTCAGATGCAATGATATGGAATAAAACTATAGTAATTTTGCGATAATTTGCTGCACATGAGAAGATGGTTACACACCACTATACGAGGCGCCTGAATCGTAGAAGCAGCATCAAATTATAGCCACAGTCTACTACATCCTTTCGTATTACGTGCTATATTTTGATCAATTGAATAAGGGTTGCAGTAAGAGTACAAAATTCGAATGACAACGCAATTCAGGTCAGTTTGTCAGAATTTCAAATTAACCGCTCCATTTCATCAGAAGCAATACGGCAAGAACCGTAGGCATGGTAAGGCGCGAAAACGAGCAACGAAACCTGACACAAGTCTATACTTTGTAACAGATTTTGATATACATATATATAACATGTCAATTTGTCAAGGCTTAGAAAAATACCTCTGCAAATTATTGAGAAGCACATTTTGGTGGAAAACAGCCCATATATACTCAATCTCTGCAATAGCACTTTTTTAAATAGCACCGCGCCAATTGGCAAGATTCATATGGTGGCGTATGGTCCACATTGACCCGCCCCGTTAGATTGAAGGTGTCCACCATTGAGTAGTCAACATTCTGATGTAATGCAAATTTAATGAACCATTGTGCCACTTTGGCAAACCACTAAGATTCCCAATTAAAGATCTGAGTAGAGTGCTGGCACGTCACGACGGCAACATTGCTCGTTGCTCTCAACGCAGAGGTCATTCACTCTGGTGAAGGCCGAGATAGATTCGTGGTCAAGCACATCTAACACGTCGATTTCGTAAAAATTTGCGTATCTATAACCAATTTTTTGATTCGGAAACCGGTGATGATGGCCTGACGGATGTTGAGTGAGACAAATTTTGCTGTTCCTGGAACGGAGGCATGAAAATCCGCACCTTAGACGTAAGCTCGTTTTCTGGTCAATTTAAAACCTGCTTAGTCTCATCTACAGTTTTATTATGATGATCGTATCACTCAGCGTGAACTCAAATAAAAATAAATAAGCGAAACGTTATCTCGGCTACTGCGGGGCTGACATCAGCAGTAGTCCCAGTTGCACCTTTTTACGACTATTCCCGTGTTGTTCTATTCCACATGTCTGTTGCGCTGATCAAACACTTTTCGGAACCGCAATAACTTGCGCAATCAAAATGGAAGGAAAAACTTGCTAGGTGCGCAACAGTGGCATTTATTACAGCAGATGTGATGTCATCACCGTTAAATTTATGTACACCGTAGGTAGCCGTGAATGCAATGCAATAATAACAATTCCGGTCGCCTTAACCACCAGTTCACATTATGCTGTTCACTGTAGAGAATGGCATTTGAATGCACAACTTGCAGTAGAGTCACGCAAGCGACAAATCATCCCTCTAGTTTTAACCTCGACTGCTACAAAATGAAGCATAACACAGCAAAACACGATGGAACACAATAAGACAGCAATCATTCTCAAAGAACTACTGTTCCCATTTCATCAAAAATAAGCCTTCAACACTAGTTTGATGAATTTGTTGAGAAAATTCGTGTCTCCAATACCACAATAAATCTATTATGTGATACATTAATGCTGCACAAGCTAATTGACATCATCAGGCGACCTCTTGGATATTCACTTTGCGTTGTGCATGCGGAATCACGGACACTCGACATTGCCGAACAAATACGACAGATTTTCCTCAATTTTGCAACTCGTTATGGCCAGTAATGCTAAAAATTTTAAAATTTACCAGATTACCGGGAGTGAGAGTTTTTTCTGCTAAGATCTTTACTTTCACCCTTAGCCAGCATGAGGTCGCGAAGCATGTCACAGGAAGTCTTGAACCTTAGTAACTAAGTAGTGGGTGTTTGACTTATAAAAGTGTTTTTAGACCTCATACACCAACAGTTGCCTTGTGTTCCAGTGCAGATCAAGGTGAATCGCCGATCCTCACTCATTTAGATATTTTTATCTGAAGCAAATGAACACCCCACATTTTGTGGAGACAGCTTTGTCATCCATTATTTATCCAAAGCCAAACAACCCACTGATCCGAATGGAATCCAAATAGCGCTTATTTTGCCGTCGTTTAATGGCACTGGTTCTTTCCTCAACGACTCGGCATTGCGAGCATACACAAGGCGGACCAGTTTTAGAAGCAAGAGCGGTGTTCCTAATTGACTGTCAATAATAACATGCAGCCCGCATTTCCCAGGTAACTCTTGCAGTATGGTTTGCTCTTCTCCTGCGCCACCAATCCAATTTTGGCAATCCACTAACTAAACGGGCATTATCATGATTGCTTTGTGCAAGACCTCTTAGAATTGGTGTACCAGTGATTAGAATCACAATTTCTTAGCGACATTCTTTTGCCACCCTACACCCTTTGAAGCCAAGGCAGAGCGATTTGCTGTTGACAAAATGCAATGAATTGCACAGAATTATCATGCTTATGCAAAATGCCAAAACGAGTTCAAGGGCAAGTAATCAAATCGAAGCATAGGTGGAAATGCCAACGCTTGCATAGCACCACATCTGATTCAGGATCAACACTGACGCACTTTGAATGATGGCAAATAATTATCGTTCATTATAACAATGGGCATGAGATAGAAAGACCATGGTTACCTGCTATTTGAGAATAGAAATCAATTTCTGCTGGCGTATGCGGAGACCATTTATAAGGAAACAGCATTAGACAGCGCCTAAAAGACGAGGGAACTGTCATTTACGCTCCATCTGCATGTTTGCTTAGGATAAGTAGTATTTGACGAAAACAGGATCCCCTTACCAAATCGATCTCTATCTAAAGACACTGTAGGAGGAGATAAACTGCAAAGCTGCCAAACGCGCCTGACGCTAAAAGCTTAATATCCTTTTAAAAGTACAACGCACCAGAATAAATCAGTAAATAAATCAACTACGTTGCAATCCTGAAACGCACGTGCATATATGAAGACCACGCCCAGATCACTACACGAGTAACATCGGGAATATTCGCTTCATGACCAAATATTTTACTAAAATGCAGCTAAAATGAAACAAATAGTTCTGCATCAAACAGAAACCGGTCATAAATTAATTATGCTGGTAACAAATTTAAAACACATCCGTAACATAAAATTTCGAATTCCTTAAGCTGACGAAAGTAGTACTCCCATTTAAAAGTACAGGACCAGAGGACAAGTCGTATTTGCCACGTGTCCTTCCAAATATGTATTTCTAATAATCTCCTTTTCATGGAGTGCTTGTATTCAGTTTCATGTATTTGCCAACGCATTTACAGGCGTTAATAATATGGAGCAAAATAATGGGATCGATGTGATATACAATTAGAAAGCATCAAAATTATTCTTTTTAAGGCATCAAAGATTGCATCCAACAAAACTTTTTACTGTGTTTCTCTTTCTAAATACGAAGTTACAGTACACACAACCATCATTTGCTAAAATGCGTAGATAGGGACTCATTAAGGAAAAGCACACATTTGCGGACTCCATCCTGCCAAGCAATGACAGACATGGAAGGTTATGTCTGTGTTTTGAATTAAAATTTACTTTAATAAAATGCACTCTTCTTCCAAAGTACGCGCCTATTCATTAGGCAACAGTTTGTGGTTGTTTATTATTTTTAAACGACCGATGTGGTGCTCGTTCTATCATGCGGCTGTAGGTAAAACTTGTTTGACTGTGCTTCAAGCCTTGTAAAATGTACGATTTTTTATGCCTTTAGATCCTGGTGTAAGCAGAATGATTAAACCCTCTGTCATGACATCGCGCTGACAGCCGGTGTTAGTGTTGACGGAGGCTGCACCCTTTCTGAAGAATAAAAATAGATTAAGGTTGCTGCATGCTAGTCTCTGCGAATAATGCAAAGATTTGTTGGTGCAGTCACACCCTTGTCGCACTTGCACATATATGTGCTATCCAACTCCATCACATCAAGCAAAACGCAACAGAGTTGGGGATTGAGAGGGCATGCAATACTTAGGAGCTAAACAACCCTGGTTCAGCACTTCAAATTTACCGACGAAAAAGATGGTATTGTGCCCTATATCTTTGGTTGCGCACTTGTTTTAAAGTTCTGCAAAGCAAGGATCGTGTTAAGGTGAATACGGTAAAGTGTAGAGCTGAAGCGTTGAGATGTGGAGTGCGAAACATTTAAATGGACATGACATTTTATAAACAAACCATTAACTCATGTCTTTCTTCGACTTTCCTATGTGAGAATAAGAAAGTAATCGAGGTGATGTTCTAAATATCACACAAGCGTGCTGGCCTAAGAATTCATCCGGATTACTAACGCATAGCAACACAATGAACTGCAAGCCAACACGGCTGATGCATTGCTATTCGACAGGTGCAGTTTCGACACACTTTGTAGCCATGGTGCTTGAGGAAGGCGCAGATACGCATTTTCGTCTTTGTTTTGTTGCGGCCACTGTAATCTGACCCTATTGAAAGTTCCGCCTTCCATCTTCTGGGTTGCAATTTTGGCATATCCTTTCGTTTTGGCTTAATCGGCAAAAGTGTGTCATATTGTACTTCCTAATTTTCTAGTTGCCTAATCAAAGGCAGCTAACTAATCACATCACTTCGGCCACCCCCACCACCAACTGCTGATTAACATTGATGAATGCGGATTAAGTTCACCTGTTTTGCAAGTTGGACTTTGCGTGGTCCTAATCCTATTGGGTATTTATGGCTGAATTTGTCTGATGGCTCTCACCTAAGGTATAGTAGCAAAGCTCCACACCATTAATGGACTATAAGGACAAGTTTGCGAAAGACTTTAAAGGGAATAAGCATCAGCTTATTATAGAGGCATCATCGCATCGAAGAAGCGCGAAATTCCTGTTAAAGAAGCAGTCACGAAGAGCACTATACATATACATGTGTGCCAGCACGTAGATACATTTTCTGTCAAGTCTAGCTGGTAGGATTCGGAGCATCCTCATCCTCATCTGCATTAGGATTGAGTGCAGCACGCATGAGGCGAACACGCAAGCGGTCAATGGCGTCGCGTTCATTTGGGTGTTCCTGTTCTGTGTGTGATAACATCACATCCAACCGGTCAAAATTGGATCCGCATACACTACAGCGGTACTCTATCCTGCGCTTTTTTTCAGCAGGATCCCCTTCCAGCTCTTTGGACATAGAGGACTGAGGAGGCTCTACGCACTCGGGTCTTTTCAGCTTTCTCAAAACTTCCTGAATTGATGGCGGTAGCTCAAATACATCTTTTATAAGAAGTACAAAGTATTATTCATTGTAATTAGTAATAGAGCAATGAACACTGACTGCAATCAAACCTCACCACCATGTGCCATCTTCCTGTGGTGCACCATATCCGTAAACGTGTTGCATCCCTCGAAGCATTGCACGCAGAAATAGAACCTGCATTTACTGTGGCGCAGGAGGTGTTGGTGCATGTCATCCAAGTTGTTATACTCTTCGCCACACTTGGTACATTTGTATTTACCATCACCTTTCTTCTCGCCTACAAGAATATAAAACAAGCATATAGCAGGATTGCTCAGAAGGAGGGAAGCTGTTTTAGACGAATAGAATAGTGCACTAGCATACAAACTTCCTCATGATGAGCATATAATTTGCATGGCTTTATACCACAGCCGCGTACAGAGCAAATCCATGAGTCATCCCAACTGCGCTGCTCGATCAGGTACTAAGGGGTTCTTGATGACATTCCCACCGAACATGTAGGTTAGTCGTGGGTCATTGTTCTTGAGCATCTTCTAAGGCAAATACGTGGTGGCATAGGTAAAGAAATCGCCACTAAATTTAAGACAGACGTGATAATTCAAAAACCGCATATTTACTTTTATCTCCTCGAGGAAATTAATCTCGTCTTCCGGGTTGGTCATAAGTGCTTGGATTAACCTTCTCTTGTCGTCCATCTCATCGCTGAAACCTCCACTTGGGGCGTCTGAGGCCACGTGTTTCTGCTTTGGCAGTTTCCTTGCTCCTTTAAAAGCACGAAAAGCCTTCATAAAAACCATCAAGCATCTCTTACTTGGCATTGTTAGAATTTCTAAAGTCTTACTTTTTGGCCTCTGCGGGTCCTTACCTTGGCTCATTTCTTCTAAAATTTAGTGACTAGATATCATTTGCGATATTCGTAGCGCCGATCTCGTGAGCGGATCTCACTCGTGGAACTTAAGTTTCATATTTTTTGCTTTGCGTAAACAAAATTACCTGTGCATTTAAATATGAGGCTACACAGTTAGGAACTAGTACACCAAAATCAAACACGCAAAATATCCCCAAACGCACTAACTAATTAGCTAAATAGGCCAGACTTGACGTAGTATTAGGATTACTTGACATCGCCGATAGACTCTTTTGACTGATTGCAGAGAAGTAGGGTTCGAAGATTCGCCTAGTGTTAAAACATCTCGCCATACCCTATGCGAATGCAATCGATCATTTATACCCATGCATTGCAAACCAAAGAAGCAGGTCACAACCTATGCATCGTGTCATTAATTAAGCTTCATAATCTATTCTCGCATGTTATGTGTCTCGTTAGCCGGGCAATTTAAAGCTGGTTTCTGCCGAAAACAAGATCGAACATTCGCAGTAGAGGCGACAGTATCTTGACACGGTCAGAAATGCTTCGCTTTTGCCGTTTTACCACAATGAGGATGCCTTGCTTTCTGACTTGCAAGCTATTCCTTTCAGCGGCGAATCATGGCACTTGTTGATCTGAGTGACGCACCTGCCCAAATAAGGATATAATATCTAAAGAGAAGGGGAAGTTGAGGAAGCAGCTTGTGGGTAATGGCATGAATTGGCAAACCGCGAACTTAAAGGGAAGCTGGTAACATCTCTTTCATGTTTGGCAACAAAAGCAGCCGATAATTTTAAGAATCAAAGAAAATTTACTTCGCAGTCATTTAACGATTCAAGGAAAGATTTTCCCAGCATAAAATATGCGCGTTGAAAGAAATCGTAATTTGTGATCAAAAGACTCTGTCTAACATATTTGTATATTCTGCATTTTAGTCAAGGTATTTTCTCAGAGGAATATAGGCAAAATTACGACTTTGTGTAACATAAAACACCTAAGTTTTATGGTTTTGCAATCTGTGGTAAATATAAAAATTGTAAAAAGATACATTTTACTGCATGCATATTAGAATTTTCTAATACGATTTTTAAGATTGTGCGCTGTTTTGGCTTATTTCCAAATTTATTACCTTAATTGTATTTGTAATTGGAAATGACTGGATTTTATAAGATTTCTCTGTACTATGTTTCTGTAGCCACAACCTCCGCCGACCCGATGCGTTTAATAGGCTAAGGCATGAGTAGATGATGTTGCAAGTGTCCATACACCCAGAATGCTGTCTTAATGTCTTCTAAAAGTTCTCCTATGGCGGCAAATCCTTGGGCGTTCCCATGTGCCATACACCTCACCAATCTTCCCTTATTGGTCCTTAGTGCTTGCAGATAGATTATGGGTGTGACAGTGATTACTGTATGATCAGGGCCAGTTCAAAACCGTGGTGGCAGGAGACTGTCTAATCTAGTCTCCAACACCCTCCATTAATTAGGCATCTATCCTGTGCACACATGTTTAATATCAGCCTTAGTCACGCTCATCGATGGCAAAGGGCAGATGTAGCAGAAAATTACAAAATGTTTCCATACTTAACCCAATAAACGCATTTAAATGAATTAAAATCGTGCTGACATCATCGCACCGTATATTGACTGCATGATTAATCGAGCCGATCATGCGGCTGCAGGACTAGTGAAACCAATGACAAACCAATAAGAGATTAACTGTTGCGGAAAGTTGGTTTTGAAAATAAGAGCCCTTAGCACTTTCACAAGGAGCACACCGAGATGATAAAAAGGCAACTTACTCATTCTCCACGTCTCCACGAAGTGTCATGTAGTGGGTGCGCAATTAGCTGACACTGCCTTGCCATGCCAACTTTTGCACTTCTTTTTCAAATTACAAATAGGATCGCCGTAATAAGACATTTCTGAGGAGGCGCACTTATAAATGACATCGTGTCTACGATCAACTACGTGAGCTGCTAATGGTCGGCATACGCCTGAACCTTATCGGACCGTCTACTTTGAGATTTTTTTTAAAAGACCGAGGCCAATGGGGCATGACCACATGATAAATGCTTCATATGATAGACTTGGTACGGGTGTATGAATTAGGTGCGATTTTGAAGAGATTATACTTTTCAGACACATCTTATCGAGGAATCCATCATACCTCTGCTGCGTGTGCGTGCTCGTGCCTGTGAACACGATGTTAACTTCTGTTCTAGCTTTCTATGGGCGCATTGCTTAAGACCGCTTTTGGCATCGAAACCATCACAACCTCTGACAACGGATCACAAAGTTTTGGCAGTCATGCCAGCCTGCATCTCAAGCACGGTCAACGCCGCGGTCTAACTTACCATCTACCAATGAAATGATAGCTACTTCAACGTTGTTCCAAGACAGTCATTATGGACCAACTGCTATCTTTCTCCCCATAAACATTGGAAGCGAAAAGGAGTGTGCTAACCTGCACCAAACTCGTGATGGCAGGCTTTTGCTTCATGGAGATGCTGAACTTTGTGCCTTTAAAATGCAAAGCAACAGGTTTCCTTGCGAGAACATACCTTCTATCTACCCAGCAAGGATATGTTTTGTTAACTCCTCCAAGCTAACCACATGTGACATTCATAATGTCCTATTGGTAGGGAGTGTCTTTTGATGTAAGCCCGTCTAACTAGTCACCCATCAGTGGGCGCTTATTTATAGAATTATTTGCACTGATGATCCTCCGCCTTTTTAATAAAGGGCAAAGTGCAGCCGAGATCATCAGGTTTGATATGAAACTGATCCTACCAAGACTCAGATGCCAAACAAGGTAGGCCTTCTGTTAAACCACAGCATTTTGTCTTGCGGCTGCAAAAAGAGTGCGTTATGTCTCAAATTTTAGGTTGCTTCGTTCCTGTAAAGTACAGTTCAATTTCATGACGTTAGATATTACGAAACCGCCACAATGCAATGCAAATAGTATAGAAATCGATTGCACGAAGTCAAAATGCACCAAATGGAGCAAAAGAGAAGAATATCGATTGGGTCACTACGTTTTGCGATATTGTCTAACGACGGTGAGTGAATGGCGGCCACTGAGTGTCCGACGGTCTAGTATATAGGGACATGGCCTATTACATAGGCCGGAACGGCACATCATCCTTTTCTGCCGACCTCGTACAGATGCTCCGACGCCAGCCAAAAATGCGACCTCTGAGATTAATCCTATTTTTGCATTAATATTGGCCAAAGCTTTGCTTTAGTTAAATAAATCATTATTACCAGGTGTTGGCGGCTGTCGTGACCTTAAACTCCATTGTCTCACCTTCGCCTTAGGGTGGTTACCTGCACACAAAACATTGTTCTGTTTGAGGTGAGTCGATGAGACGAGGCTGAAGGGAGGAAAATCACCTCGAAACTTCCTCTGATTGACTCTCAAGGGTTGCTTACAAATATTGCATAATCAACAATGTGCGAATTTAACAACCCTCTGAGAAAGTTGTAGGGAGGACACTTCTGTGCAATCGCACTACTGCCCTAATGAGACATACCGCTTGGCCAACGGCGCTGACTATCATTTTAGGCTACGAGACTTGATGTCATTTTAAGGCAATTTCTGGTACCATCAGGTAGTAGCCTTATCGGAATCAACTGAAGAAAAAGGAAGTGTGGAAACTAATCGACACTAAATGTATAGCGTTACCAGAAATCCTCTTCCAATATCGGTCTGATGGAACCTGTTCCACTGTGCGCGTACTTCAACGCGAGTCATGTCCAAAGCGCAACTCGTCCCATCTCCGGTGCTGATTACAGTCTTAGTGACGTCTATTTAGCAGTGCATGCGATCTTTGAACTTCGAGTCGGACCCAAATCAAGTATAGCATAGATCCGATCATGTGCTTCGTTCTGTCCTTTCTCCACCCCACTACAGCAACATTTCCATTGAGTAGTCTTAGCTATGTGTATCACAAAAATCATAAGGCAGTGCCAAACAATGACATTCGCATAGGCGTGTAACAGGATGTCTTTATTACTTCGGAAGTGTTTGTTTTGTGGCAATTTCTACCAGTAGTCTACCGTAAAATGGTCTTGGTTTTCACCTGTCTTATTTACCTATGGTGCATTTCAAACATTTCCATCGACATCACTAGCATTATCTTATGTGCTCGTACAGCGACAGCTTGACTGCGCTTCAGGACTTGCAAGATCTATGTTCCCTCATGCCTCCGGATTATTGTGTATACAAAGTGAGTAGTCTATGTCAGTGGTGACGGAGACGATAACCTTCTTGTAGAAATAAACTACTATTGGTTCACTGCACTCTGATCTCTGTGAATACTGTAATGAAGCGCGGGTTCAGCCACACCTTCTTTGCATTTGCATAGATTTGTGCTGTACGCCGATATCACAAAAAGTGGTAGGGAGGGCGTGTTATACGCAGGAGCCAAACGGCTGAAGCTTTAATGTTTCGCATTTACTGATAAAATTGGATGACATTGTCGCCTATACCTTGGTTGCACACTTGTATTGAAGTCCTGCAAAGTAGGAGATCGTGCTAAGCATGTGTGGCAAAAGGTAGGGCTAGATGAGCCGAGGTGTGGATTACAAAGTATTAGAATGTACATGGCAAATTATAAGTGATCCATCAACTCATGCCTTCCTCGGCTGTTCTACTTAAAAAGGAAGGTAATCGAGGTAAGGTGTCATATATGTCCTAGCCTAAGACATTTGACAACGAAATAAACAATGAGAGTAAACACGGCCAATGCATCGATCCTCGACGGATATAGTTTATTCACACTCTGTGGCCGTGGTAGTTGATGAAGGCACCGATGGACTAATCGGATTATTTTTCTGCCTCATTACTTAGGCGGTTGACAATGATATAGTTAGTTTCTACGTTGTTAGTAAGATCTTATTTTGATTAAAAATGGATTCTTTGCCATGTCCATGCATCCACTTCCTTTCACCAAGCCGTAGTAGGGATCTTCTTCCTGGCCATATTCTTATTCGTTGATGCTTTTCACTCATTTATATCAAGGTTGGATGTAGCGCAAGCACGACTATAGTGGTTGAATTGAGGTAAGATGCTACTATCATTGATTAGATAGTGCCTATGTGTCATTGTAGTCGCAAGCCTCCTCAGCAGCATTTCGATAATCTCCTATTCGTTAAGGCGTGCGATCTCTATCCATCAGAAAAGAGCGGTGATACAGAAGCTCTTGATGGAATCGAGTGCGTAGATCGCCCACGTTTGGGCCACATATGCCATTCTCATCAAACTGCATAAATCCGTGTATCAACCAAATCCATGAGGCCATCTTTTATGCGATAACTGTCATTTATCTTGACAAGCTGTTGGTTCATAAAAACGATTGATAAAATTACAGTGTCGCTCACTTGTCCACTGATGAGAACAGGGATACCTGTGCTCTAGAATAGAAGAATGAGTAGGCGCAATTATCAAGGTCGAGTATTTCATAAAAAATTGCGCTTCCGTGTGGAACAGTGTTCTGTGTGCAGACTTTACACCAAGACGTGGTAATAGTGGTCCTACATGTTACAGACTAAACGACTTCACTGCTTTACATTAAGCGACCAGCACGTTGAAGCGTAATGATGCACTTGCCTGTTCTTTTAGAGCACGACAAACAAATGAAATTGCCTTGAATTTCCAAATATTTTGTAACCTAGTGTACGGGATTGTTATGCATATCTGGCCTGTCTATAGCATTTCCTCTCGGTTACGATGAAGTGGCTAAAGTCCTCGACTATGTACCATAACAAGATTAGTGTATTTTATGGTAAAGATTTGTTTCTACCCCAGTAGCATTAACCAATACCAACCACTTGCAGTGTAATGCGCCACAGCGATTCAGACATCCAACACCACCACCGGACAGCAAGCCTGTAGTCATAAACAAACTACTACCTTCCTCTACTTTCCTTCATTTTAGGCCCTGTAGGACCAGCCAAACAATAACAGCTCGTAGACAGAGCTACATCGATACTCACCATACAAAAATGCAAGGTAAGGATCGACATACGGTGGCGTTCGTCTAAACACTTCGAGCCCGCTGCCTTTAAGTGCCTTGACCAAAATTCTTTTTATAGATTTTTCGCCAAGTACAGCATGCTCTAGTAAAGTAACCGAATCGTCGTCAACCATTGCACATTACTTACACACAACCCTTCTAATTTGTTCATTCATACCACCATTTTTCCCGTTACCTGCAGCAGAGTGTTTCATTTCCTAACTATCTTTATAGTAGCATCTCCTCAATGCTACGCTTTCGTTGCTATGCCAATAATAGTGACACCGCACTGCGCGCACATCCTACGGCTAATTATTAAGCAGACTACTTAGTGGCTTAATGGATGAGAAGAACGCGATCGGCCATTCAGATGCATACCGGATTCACTTCGTAAAATCTACTCTCGCCAATAACATCGATTTCGCCATTGCATCGTTGTCAGTAGAAGTGATAGGCGCTACCGACTCCATAATTTTAGTTTTGATGTGGACACCAACGACCGCAGCGAGAGCAATCTACACCTATGCCTAAATGCCATCAATTTTTTGATGGCTCCGTGAAATTTTACCTTACTCTGGCTCACTGGCTTCTCGGAAACTTGATAAGCAGCAGAAAGATCTAAAATTAGAAATATTGAGCGGACTACTGCCGCTGGTGAAAGACTGGCTCCTATTTTATCACTGAAACCTAAGGCAGCGCACATTGCACATTGAGTTACGAGTCATTCTGAAAGTTAGTCAGGTAGTACTATGAATATGACTTCACGCCAAACATCTGTGCTAGCTCTCCGATGTTAGCCGCTGGAAGAAAACACTGCGTTTATAGCTAGAAATATTTATTCGATGCCCAATTTCTGTGATCTCTTTGTGGCAGCTGTCGGTAGTTTGTGTGAATTTTCGCCGTTTACCAACGGGACGCTTGTCTTGACAGCGATTTTTATAACGATGCAGAAATTCGCGAAATGCAAAAATGATTTGAATGAGCCACTAGCGCAACGCGGCACAAAATATGGGCTTAGATCACTTGCACGTGTATCTATTTATTCACTCCCGATTGGGTACGCTGAACTATTGGGAGAACCTGCTTCGATTGACCCACTTGAGGCATTCTGAAGCATCTGCACATAATTAGAAGCCTCAGTTTGCCTAATTCTCCAACCATTTATCGGCATAATTTTTAAAAACCAGTGGTTCTTTTTGTCCACAATGCGTCTGGTTACTTTATTTCCTTACGATTGATGGCGTTTACCACGCGCATGCAATACTAGCTTGCTTGGCCTAAAACAATTAATGCATTTTATGTGGTTCGTAATGTAACGCCACTGGTAAATGTACGATTAGCTGGAGACCTGGTCTAATGCAAATAGCAGTTAGTGGTGTGGTGTCAGTATCTTATAAAACATTTAAGCTTCACACTCGATAATTCAATAAATCTAGCACGGTCCATGGCGGACTGCAATAAATGACTTAAAGGCAAGTTCGACGTGTTATTTTGGTTCCACGCATGCATACAGCAATGCAAGAAGGGACACAAAATAGATCGTTAGGAGCCACATAAATTAGCGGATGCAAGTGCTGAAGGAAATGAATGTCCTCATTCATAACCAAACAGTGAATGAACCGCATGACACAATGAGATGCAGATTACTTCAAAGAAAGCAAGACTTGGCATTCATTTGCTTCAATATTTTACACGACTACCAAGTTTCTCTCTCTGCTTTGCTAAACAAAAAGAAACTAGGAATCGCCAACTATCTTATCATAGCGTCATAGAATTTTTGCCAAGTGGTAATAAGCGACCTTAAATGTCACCCATGTTGTTAGTTAACGCACTTCATTTTCGATTGTAAACAAATAACGCATTAGTGCTTCTGTACGAAAGATCTCGGAACACTTCTGTCGGGTTCAGCGGTGCCAGCAGACAAATGTAAACGCTCTCTCGCTTTGTCTCCTCTCTAGGTATTGTTGTGATGATCAGTGAGCTTCTTGATCCAAACTAGCTGAACTGATTTGTTTGGCATGGCCCAACGAATCTTTACTTTCTCCAAATCTAGGCTAGGTGATTTCATTCTGAAAATCGCTTGGAAAATAATACTCCACAGCATTTGCCTAGAGCATGATATTTTTTTATCAGTTCGCAGCTTTTGAATGCGCGTAGACAAAGTTATGAGCTAGATATCATCTAAAGCTTTAAAGATAAATGCTTGCGGACTCGGACGTCGGTCTTGATCTCGAAGTATTTCATACCATTTTCATGGCCCTAATCAGGCGCAACCTTGCTGCATTTCTGTCTTCCCCACGTTGATAGCAAAAACACAAAATCACCCTCAGTGCAAAACCATACATACTGGAGCGCTAGCTTCGCACTCCGAATGCTATCGAACTAGTCCTCCTGACCACGTTAATTCAATCTGGATGTTCATTATGTGTGACGTCTCAGCGTTAACGTGATGTCTATTACTGTGACAATTACTTGCGAGTTTTTTGCATATCCTAGAGGTTATCATTCCCAAGGTTAAGAAATTGTTCCACTAATTACAGCAAACAGTGCCGGGGCTCACAATTCACATGAGTTTAGCTTGCACTTCAGCCAACACTCCGTAGTTGGCGAAACCGAAGTGCTTCTTGGACTATTGTAGGCTTATCTTTAATTCAGACACCACCAGAAAAATGCAGTCGCAACCATATCCAGATTTAATAATACCACAAATAGCAGTAAAGTGAAGACCATTCTTTTGAAAGGCAAAAACTTAATCAAAGCATATTTTGCTTTTATGTTCTAAAAATATTTGTCCACACTTTACACTTTTATGGAGGTCTCGGATTATGTGATCTCAACCAGATTGCATTTTAATCTAAGTAATGACATTTCAGGTAGGCTCTTAAATTGCTTATTAACTCGCCACATCGGTAGGTCGTCGGAAGCATTTGTGCAATCTATGCACGCAGATTAGAACGGCTTACAACATCTTGCTGATCGGGCTTAAGCGTGTCTTCGAGTGCATCGCAAAGAATAGCTGGGAATATGTCACATCGATGTCGTCGAAATTTGGCCCGCAGATAATGCATAGGCAAATTTTTCTTCCTTTTCCTTTAGCAGAGCACGCTAGTTTCTCCTTGAGCACGTGGGATTAAAAGGAATCTCAGTTCTCGAAACCCCTTAATCTTTTTGGGAAACTCGGATCTGATGTCAGGACACGTTTTAGTCTTCATTGGAATAGGAACGTAACTGGAAGGGCAAGGAACATGGGATGCAATCAAACCTTACCAGCATGTGCCTTTGCGTGGTGCTCTGCTTCCAAAAGTGAGCTGAACCCATAAGGCCATTGCATGCACAAGCCGAACTTGCAATTGCTGCGACGCAGGAGGTGTTGCTGCATCCAATCCAAGTCGTTGTGTTCTTCGTTGCAGACGGTATATTTGCGTACGCCTTCAGCCACTACTTTACTTCCCACAGCAAAATTAAACAAGGAATTAAGCAAATCAAAGAGAAATATAAATTGTTCTTTGGCGTATATAATGGTATACATACTTCTCATACTGTAGCACGGTGTATTATTCTCTCCACATGAGATGGAATTGATAGGTATTAAATTTGCACGATATCGCAACTGCGTTTCTCGATCAGCTATAGAGGGCTTCTCAGTAAACTCTTTACCGGGGATATACTTTAGTTGGAAATGGTTGATCATGTGCATCTTCTGATGCAAATTCTTGGGAACGAAGAACGATTTACGTACTTATCACGATCCCCACACGCAACCCAATCTCGTCTTCCATGTTGATAAAGACTGCTTCGAGTGGCCTTCTATTGTTTTCCGTCTTCCCGTTAGAACCTTTAATTAAGAGATCTGAAGCTACGGCTTTCTGCTGCAGCAGTTTCTCTAAACCTTTGCAATTGAGAACAAGATTTCATACAAAACCACTTAGCACCTCCAATTCGGTACAGTTATGAATCCTAACCCTCTTGCACTCCCACCCTTAATGCCTTGAGTTTGGCTTATTTCTTTTAAATTTTAGTGACCGAACATCGTTTACAGCCTTCGAAATGCTGATATTGTATAACAATCTCACTCGTGGTAAATACTTTTAGTTGTAGCTAGAATAGTAAGCCATTTTCCTGCAATTCAATAGCGTCCTGCGGGTACGATGCATAGGCTTGCACAGTTAAGGTGGTCATGGAAACACTACGGAAGAACTCAAACAGCTTAAGAATGACAGATTATAAGGGCTATATGAAAAGGTCAACAACCCACTCTTACTGATTTCCTGTTAGTGGGATTATACAGGCTTGATGCGCACGAATTGCGCTGTTTCCACGATTACGTATGCACCAATAGTGCCAACGAGAGTGTCCCCAAGGCCTGAAGCAGCAAACAGAAAACTGCAAAATCTGAAGAATTACCATGTCGCGCATACGTCAACCCTGTTCTTATTATCAGAAAGAAGTTGAAGTAGCGTTGCTAGGACTTAGTTGTTTCCCTACGCACTCAGCGCCTTCAGCAACTAATGCTCTGACTTGAGGATCCAGTCAAGCTGTCACTGTTCGAGGTGGCTGTAAACAACCTTAAATAATCCATCATCAAGTGGTTTTGTTGAAGTGTGCACATTCCTCATTGTGGACCTCGGTTCTGATTCGTCTCATTTGGTTGATCGACGGATCCCCTCAACTGCCATGTTTAGGCTCTTCTGTTTTGCCAGCCACTTATCACAGCTGCAATAAAATTCCCCTTCACTTTGCTTTTTTTATTCTCATTGTTTTTAGAATGCTAGCACATTGCTCTTCCTACAAACGCGAAGAAACATTCACAGTAAATTCTGGTGCAATGGATTTAAAGGGCCATTGCTAAGTAAATGCGACACAGGACTGTAGGACATAAATTTTAAGGCGTGTACTCTATGCGCTGGCAAAATGCTTAAATCGGTTGGATTGTTGGCGTAGGAAGAAAGTAGACTATGCTTTCAGAGTAACCAAGGTAGGTTGGATGCTTTTATCACTGACAGCCAGTAAGTGATATCTGCCTTATCTGTATAACTGGTGCCGGGTTTAGATGCTAGTCACATTACTGGGCGTGCTTAGCTTTAAATGATTAATATCTTTGCTTCTTGACCACATTAGGTAAGGCTACCATCAAAAAGGTGGAGTGTCCAATCACTTTGCATAAGTATAAAAATCATTAAAGATATAAACACTCGAAATGGCACCCATATGTCCTTCCAAACTTTCATCAGAAGATTCAAACAGCGTTTGCCAGGATCTGTGTAATTATGGTTGAATTTTGAACCTGTAAAATGCCACTTTAACACGCTAGGGTTCCCTTTGCATATGTAAACATTCATTGGCAATGGCGCAAATCGCATTCCAGCGTTTAATTTTACATTTTATTATTTACAGCTTATTTGCTGTACCAACTTCAATGGAAAGCCCACGCTGCAACACCACGTCAACATTTTCCAGACCGACACAAGTGGCATGCATATTAGCAAAGTGACTTGGATAAAACGTGCAATGAATTCTAATCTTTACGATCAGATTTAGTTGGCACGGTCCCTACCACCACTGCAAAACGTCGGTAGGCCAGTTGATTTATAAAAGATGTCATGGAATTGACTTTCATACAGCGAGACTGGTGTAATGTTCTATGGCTCTTAAAGCAAAATTCTATATTCTCTGAAGCCTAGTAGCCCGCACTGTTGTGGAATGAGATTTATGGGAACCAAGGAATGGAATGTAAGAGCGTCGACACGACAACGCCATGGGGCGATCTCACCACTCAAAACATTGAGCAGGACCAAAGCTCTTCTCGTTATTGAAATTAAGGCATTTGCTTAGCGCAAGCAAGGAACAACTCTCTGCACACATCTCACCGAGATATTGGACTTGTTATTGCTGCATAAGAGTTCCCAACAAGTGTTCATGCCAACATCACGCAGCAAATTCAAGCTCTTAAATATGCATCCGTAGGACAAGAAAGAGAAATTCTTCCTTAGTGCTGGTCGCGCGACCGACTTCCGTCCATCGCAGCACAGCTTCAGGCCATGAAGACCAACGATATATTGCCAAATATTGCACGATGAATGCTCTCGTCGACATTTACATAAAGACGCCAATGGCTTCAAACGGCCG
Organism: Taenia hydatigena; assembly: GCA_036345935.2. NCBI lineage: Eukaryota > Metazoa > Platyhelminthes > Cestoda > Cyclophyllidea > Taeniidae > Taenia > Taenia hydatigena. The sequence goes on from JADWOT020000010.1 coordinate 3,283,827, forward strand.
CCTTAGTAGCGGTGTACTACGCCAATTCACGGTTATACCGTTTCAAAGGCCAACGGTCACGGAAATTTGGAGTGTGCGCAATGGGATGGAGTTGAAGGGTGTAATAAGATGAATAAGTGCATAAAATTTGGTACGATTTCTTTTCATTTATATGCACCTAATCAAAATCTCAATTCGACTTGTAATTTTCAAGACATAAGTTTACGGCAAAATGCATATGTTTTAAAAGAAGCATGTCTTTAAGTTATTTGCATGTCATTTCCAAGGTGATTTGTGGAAGCTGCTTTTCACATCGTTGGTAAACAGTATCCCTTTCTGCACAGAAGCATCATAATATTTGTAAAAATGGTTCACGTTTGTTTCAAAGACTTATCTTAAGCACTTAGGACCACTTAGTGGGAACGCCAAGCCGACTAAGGAGGGAAGTCTGCATTAGGAACCAAAATCGTCAAGTACTAAGTAGAGGCATCTCGTATAAGGAAACTAAAGAATTAGTCAATGAAATAGACAGGCAGGAGCTTGGCCAGTCTGGAATTGTAGAATCAACGCAACGAGTTAACCTTTGCTCCTGAATAGCAAATGGACATGGGGTAGATAATTGACCTAAGGGAACGTGGCGATGCATTACAAAGTAGATGGAAGTAAAAATTTAAGGGCAATACAAACCAAGCTTAACTAAAACGAGGTTTGATTCTAGGCAGTGTGCTTTAGTTAGATCCAGTTAAACCTATGCTAGTCAGATGTAGGCTACAAGTCTGCAAATTATTTAATCACGCCATGATGAAGAGTGAGACTAGGGAGCGATAACCAAGACATAAAAAGGGAACGCTGACAGACGATGAGGTAGTAGGAGCAGATGAGAAAATAGGTGGTGGGTTCGAAGGAGGTGAAGCTAAGAGAGGCGTGCTGAGGCCAGAGGAGGTCCGAGCACACTGCGAGTGCGTATTTGTCGTTTGAATCTCCTTATCTGTCTCAAGGGGCAAAAAGTGAGTAAAAAATCGAGGACACGGGATATAATGGCCGGCATGCGACAGAAAAGCAAGTAGAGAAAGAAAATGCGGTTTAAAAATTAAAGCTAATCATTTGAGTTAATTACGTCCTCATCATAAACCAATGCACATTTGCTAGAGTTTGTGCCTTTGTGGCTACTCATCCGTGTGATTTATCGCACCTTAATTTTGACTCATCTATGGATCAGCATCTTACCCAGATAATTGACGCAATGACCGCACAACAGGTGGCTCTTTTCATTCATGGGTTTCAACGAGAAGAGCATAGGTGAACCAAACGTAGGCATCCCTTCCGTCCCACCCCATCGAGGACTTCAGTTTCATCGGATTTCTGACAGGTTGAGATCCCACACCTTCATTAATAAGAGACCATTGACTTACTGCAGAGATGCCTGATGACTACAGTAACACATGGGCAATCTCTAAAGAAATTATGCTATTTGGTTTAGAAGATTGTTTGCCCGGGCCGATGAAGGCGACAATATGAACAGGAGTGGTGCATGCATAACAACACTCTTTCCAATTATTTCGAATATTATAATCTGCAGTCTCATTGGTGCCATCAGAGCACTTTAATGATCAAAACTGCATGAAATGTGTCAGATGGCTCAGTGCATGGCCAATCTGAAATCCTACTAAAATTAAGTCAGCAAAGACCGTTTATTGTTATTATAAAATAGCCATTATAGTCCATCATATCTGAGCTGCTTAGGTTCGTACGTAATAAGCCCGTAAGCACTTTGTATGCTTCATTTTACATGCCAGCACTTAACTGTGCAAACCTTTACATCGAACCAGCAAGGTAATATGAGTAAATAAATAAAAGTCAAGTCTTATTAGCTCAGGCGAAAATGCACTCAACTCGGTTAAGGTTGGCCTACTGATGTTTGTCCAGTAAAATTTTAAGAAATGAGCTAAGGTTAGGACACAAAGAGGCTAGAGGGTTAGGGGTAGAAACTTATAAATGCATTTAAACAAATACAAATTATTTTTGCATAAAGTCTCGCCATCAATTGCTTAACAGAGGTATTGCTTTAAGCATGTATTTATTTGAGCACTTGCCTGCCGTTTTTAAATAAGACCGAACCATGCCACGCAAAAAATAACTAGGACAAATGGCTGCCTTTATATGCCTTGGAACTCATTGTGCTTACCTCTATTGTCTCTTATGGTGCAAGGTAACAGTTAGTTGGAACGCATTCTTGCTAGCTCCACTGATATCGCTAGAAACGAGTTGACATTTTTTACTCAACTATGCCTCCAGTTACTAGGACTCTTTATAAACGCCTGAATGGCTCTAGCTGCAAAAAGTATTAGGCGCAAAACGTCGAGAACAAGCAGTCTAGGACTGGAAACGCTTTTATTTTATGTCGCATTGATCCCAGCGCCCCTTTCAGTCTACCCTACTTCCTTTGCATGCACTAAGATGCACAAATTTTGACCGGGATATAAATGCGCAAGTGCAATCGCTTCCTGCTCCTACAAAACCACGTACAAGGTATACCGTCCAAAAATCACACCAGACAGCGCTGGGAGCCATCACGCGGCACGTGCTACTAATCGATTCCCATGCATCAGATTCGAAAAGGTCGATCACTAAGCCTGCCATCAGCCATACTCTTCCACACGTTGCATCGTCCTCGGTTATTCATCATGCTCTGCAGTGCCACTTCTACTATTCCGCAATTCGTCAGTGTCTCCATTCTGCCTTGTTATTCTTCTCGCCTCTGGCCATCCATCCGTCCTGCTCCCCTGCTGCTCTCCTCTTCATCTTTCTCTCAATCCTATTGCTTAAGCCGTTCCAATGCTACCCCATATGCAAATCACATGAAAAAGGAGTTGTGAATGGCCTCGTCGGGTGCTTCAAGTTATGGCAATCAAATTTTTATGAAAACAATTTTACTGGATTTATTTTCTAGTCAACTGCCTAGATCAATAGGCAATGGAATTAAACCAGGAATAGATGTAAAGGGAAGAAACTAAGGCACACTGCACCACAACACTATGCTCTATCATCCTACTGCATCCATTTCCAATGCTTGTCTCCTACAGCTAAACTTTACATCTGCTAAATAACAGCGGTGGTCGCTGTTGCCAATCGTAATGTAAGCCAACAATCCTTCCAGGCATCGGATTGGAAATACGCCTCAGAAACGCACCTTCGTTATCTGAATAGCGATGTCTAGGGATGAATAACTACGACCTGTACTACCTTTGCACTTAATTTTTACGCCTTAAATATGCGCTTACAACAATAGAATGAGCAGCGGCACTTAGAGGTCTGCTGGTAGATAACAACTTGCCTAATATTCACGTCCCACTGCGTAATTACTGTAGCGAGGCACGCAAGATTAGGCTTCAAATTGATCAGATTTGATTGAACTGAATCAGAACAGGCTAAGCTTTTCACCTGGTCCCTGCAATATAATATTTAAAAGAAGCGTGATTTCGTCTAATTAACGTTCCATACCATCTGTGACACCAGGAAAGGCCAATTTTCTTGCACTAGTTCCCTATATTAACAAATGTATTTGCACCAGCTAATGTAACACTGTTAATTAATGGAACCACGATCCCACCTTAGAGGTCGAAAGTGAGTTAAGCGAAATAAAACCACGCATTTCATCTCAACGTAAGAAGGGGACAATTCAGCTCAACGATTGGGCCATCCACGACAACAAAAATGTTGGTTCGCCGCCCCTACTGCCGCTTTTACTGCAGCGCTCTGCTTCATGGACCCTTTGTTCCGTGCTCACTCAGGCAAATTTAATTAATGATGACAAAGGAAACATCCTGCTTTCACTTATTGTGAAAGAGTTGCACAGTTAGATTAACCACACTACCTGATTTACCTCGTTTGCCTCTGATAGTAATTAATGTTTACTAAAGAGCTCTAACTCCAACTTTTCCTTTAAACAAACTCATAAGTTGGCAAAAGCATTTGAGGCTAAACTTATTGGGCACTATTGATAGTTTGGAGAAGAAGTCACGTTTCTGACTCACTCTTGTTCAAAGAAAATGTTAAAAGTTAAGCCACTCCAACTGCTTTTGGACCTCGCCTCAAAGTCACCACGAACCACAATTCTCAAGACCGCTCCGCGAAATCGGTGGATTCGCATTCGATTTTCAAGATACTCGTTCTATGTACGCGTCGAGAACTAGTTCTTTATGCAACCACTCAAGGCTAAGATGACGCTTGCGAAACCACCACGTTTCAGGTACAACAGCCCAAGCTATTTGATAATATTGATGGTTGCTTCTAAGTTTACTAGGGGAAGTGTTCATTTCTGGCAAATTGTGCAGACCGTACTCGAAGGTGGTTAAGTTAAGGAAAATCAAAGGCTGTGTTCAATGAAATTCATCAAGATCCCAAACATTATCCCAAATGTATTGCACAGGCTATGAAGAGATCGCGTTGCTCTGCAATTATGTGTCTTATTTGTATTGCAGAGTCTACCGTTCTCTTAAGAAGACATCTTAATTTCCATCAATGATTCTTTGTGAAAGCACGCAACCAGCTGTTTTGCCATCGGTGTTGGTAGTTAACAAAAATGGAACGGACATTGTTACAAAGCAATACCCTTAATGCTTCATCGTGCCCGTTCTCCACCTCAAATTCTTGCATATCCGCACTTTGATTATATTTGCAAAAGATTGGTGACCGTGGCATGGCTGTTCACAAAATGTTTACAGTAAATTGTTAAAACAAAATATTCCAATCTGCGCCTGATCGGCTACTACAAGCCATGGTTTGACTGTTTGCCATTCTAATGAACGAGACTGTGTAGCACACAAATGTGATTGAATGTTGCAGATGTAGACAAGTCTGCTGCAAATTTTAACCAAAGCACGTGAAAGACTCGTGCGTAAAATAGAGGACATTAAGAAGCATTGCTGGGACCAAAGCAAATTCACTGCTTTGCACCAAAATCTGGCATAATCTAATTTTAAGTTGTTTCTCTGTTGCTTGAATTCGTTGCCAAGTACTTGTTGCAAAGTGAATAATGCACGCAAATAAAGGGACGAAAGAGGTAAAGCACACGTCAGTGCCTACGTGGATATTAGACTCTGCAAGATACGAGACTAAGTGGCGCTGTATCCACGATAGTCGAACGCCTAAGACCGGCTGATAATGAGAAAGCTGCTCTGTTTCCTTTACTTGGTGTACGTCAGCATAGAGTGTTCTAATCACTAAATAACAATCGGATCCACAATTTTTGAGGCGAACTTTATGCTAAACAATGCAATTCCCTTCAAATCTAACAGATTTATCAAGCACTAGTAAATTTGCAGAGAATTAGGTAGGTAAACAAACAGGTGCACGTTGATGAAATCGCTGATGATGAACACCTAATTGCACAACCAAAAAACGAGAGCCTAGGCCCCTTAAATATAACCCTCTCAAGTAAAGGACAGCAGTCCATTTATCAACCGACAAATCGCTGTTTAGAATGCTGAAGATGATTATTTTACCAAGCATGGAAGTAGCAATCATCAGTGCCGCAGATTTCGAAGTGTGAAAAAGGGAAGAAATAAAAGCTTTTTTGTAGATGAGCCAGCCCTAGCCTCTAAACGATGCTTAGCGTGCAGAAATAGTCGCCCGCGTGAAGTGACAGCTAAATAAATTGAGGAAGCACTGCTCAGAGAGGCAGAACCCAGCTAACTGTGGAAATAATGTAACATCCGCTGCTTTCAAATTCCATGACTGGGCTATAAAAACGTATAATAAATTTCTATTCATCACTCAAGTCATTTTTGAAACTTTTGCATCTGCCGGCGAGTGCTAAAAAATACGAGGGTTCTTCCACTAAATCCTATTTTAAATGCAGACGAAAGGTGAATTCGCGCTGGTTTATCTAACTCAAATTAAAATTTATCTATAATGACTTTTATAAACTGTCCATGCGTGCTACTGAACACTTTAGCCTTCTCTCTAGATCAATAACGACGTTTTAGCATGTCCTATCGCCAGCATCTCGGACTTACGTGTCCTAAATGCAATAAAAGCAGAGCCTACTGCAGATCCACAAAAGGCTTACGGAAGAAATTATTCTCGAATTCAATGCCATTCATCAGTTGTGTTACCTTCCTGTCCTCTATTTTGTGCCAGTTTGTATGCAGGTGAAGAATAGATAAAAACAAATTTTGCAATACATGCCACCAATGCTGGCAGAACTATAGCAATTTGCATCGTTATCATCAGAAAGGTTATGCAAAATGTGATTATTGGTAGTCTATATTTAACTACGTAACTCGCAGTGAGGCGCAGTCTGATTCAACTTCTTCGTACTAAGCCCATGCTACGGCAATCGAGCCCTTATTTCAGCACTTGTTTGACATTTACCTCAATAATACGCCTGTCTACTCGCAAGTATGGTATTCTTGTCCTTCTAGATTACATAATGCTCCCTTATCTAAAGTCGTTTACTTAGTATTATGCTAAGGCGTGCTTTGGTGTGCTTCTTTAACTTGGATCAGATCACCTTACTTCGTTAAGGATGCGATGACAAAGGTCTGGATTATCCATAGCTAAAAATTACCTAATACTTGGTGATTATTGGGAAAAACGTGCCACCCATAATATATAGGCTGTTGCAAGGACCTCTACATGCCCTACCGAGCATTTCAAAGCACTACTTGCGCACCTTAGTCAGCCGACAGACATTCCCAATTGGCTGGATGAAAGTAGTGTTTATGAATGTCTGGTGATTTCCTATCACCTGAGCGAGACCCCTTTCAATCGCTTTTTCATATTTGGAGTCCTAATATCCCAGGCAGATTTGATTAACTCTTAATGCGTTGTTGACTTTTGCTAATTTTGCTATTCGCATCCTCCGCAAATACCATTATGAGCAAAGATTAAAACAATTAATATTCTGAATGGAAGCAAGGAGTTCGCGATCAAGCCGAAACACTTCAGACTTCGCCGACAGCATTCAGAACAGCGCGCAGGATCTAAAGTGTTCAGATAGCTACCCACACCATGTTTTTCGGTGCATGCACCAAATTTTGACCACTTAATTTCGTTCAAGCAGCATGTTACTGTAAAAACAAAGAGGACTTCTTTCGTCAGCTCGCGAGGAGAGAGTATTCCGTTGACGCACAAGCACTGATAAGCTGAACCTCTAAATCACTTATTTGTCCTTTTTTCGTTCTGTATCCTCAATTAGCCATTCATTTAGCATGACTGACAATAAGCCATTAGGTCCATACTTCCGAGGCGTATAAAAGTGTTTAGGGAGTAGACGAAGCAGACTTCAACTAAAAAAGCTGCTGAAGAAGTCAAGAACTGATCTGATGACCGCAGAGAATGCAGCACTATTGAAGTAGACCGGTTCGAAGTGCAATTTGAATAGTGAAAATGCGTCGAGTAATTGCAACTTGAGTGGACAAACTGGTAGTTCTGAAGAAGCTCATCAATTTTCAAACTCAGCACGTCACAGTGTCGGGATTACTCGTTGACCTCAATTCAGAGGTCATATCCTCAGGCGGCCTGCAATTGTAGTGAAAGTGGAGGCGGATTTGAAGTCAAAGGCAGCATCCAAACAAACGCCAATTTAATGCTGACGAAAAAAGGATTCTTTGCCTCCCCAGCCAGTTTCCTTCTTTTAAGGTGACTAAATGTTTTGAATCTATCGAATATCCGTACAAATAATATTTGACAAAATTCTACAAGTGGATGCATTCTTAGGCAGATTGGAAACAAAATGTGATTTGGGGTGCACACAACGCAGAATATGGCATAGATGTTTGAAGCGCTGATCACAATTGATGCATCTTCGTCTTTATCAATCAGTAAGAAAATCAATAGTCACACCTTACTCAGGCGTGCACATGGATTTCAAAATGACGGAGAGTGATTTAAGCACATTCAATGCACAGATCTGTCAAGCGAAGTACAGATGACATTTCTAAATTGACTTTCTAGACAGAGTACTTCTACGTCCCGGTGATTACACTGCATACAATCAAAAAGGACACCTTTAGTTGTGGTGCTTATCACGAAGAATTTCCAGCACTGGATTTAAAATCAATCCCACTACCTTTTGTGCTTGTAAAAGTGACTAAACGCAGTTGAATTTCTACTCGCATATGCATCAGCATGCGCGTTGGCAAAGTGACTCGAAGTTACTTGAATGAAACACACACCGAATGCAGCTCTTCGTGATGTGAGAAAGTTGACATGGTTCCCACCACTGCAAAGGCGTTGAGAGCGTGGACCATTTGTGAAACGAGTCTTGAGATGGACATGAAGTTCAATTGCCTTTAAAGTAAAATTTGCCACCCATTAAGGCTTACTAACCTGCACTGCGACGTGATGCACTGAATTCTAATGGCATTAAAGTGAAGGAACAAACACTGTTTTAGCGGTAGGTCAATTAAAGCACATTTAAACAAATTTTGAGAAGATTCGCGACTCTCGTAAAATTGATAATCTGCTCTGGATTGACCACTGCAAATATTTGTCCGATACTCTTCCAGTTTACACAAGACTGCTACTAGAATTACAGCCTTTTGCAAGCATAGCCGGCACTTTATGCCATGGAGGCCTAGAATGTTAGTAGGCTTCATCGCGCTTAGAGCGACATCAAGCCAAGCTTTCCCTCTTTAACAATGGTACGAAGATGCGGCAGACATAACAAGAGGCTGTGGTGCCATTGGCATGGTCTGCAAGTCATGCCAGCCGTTTCGGCATCGCGAAATGAATTTCTCTCCAGTCCGCTCTCTTACATACATTTGTATTACAGAATCCATCTTCCCTCCTTTGTCTCTATTTCGGACTTTTGACATCGCACATTCAGTTTCGACTCAATCGGCTTCATTTTGCGCTCTTCGACGTTGTGAATTCAATTATGCCTATGGCGGGTTTATTACGTGCATTTTGCTTTGGAATATTTATTTCTGCTCCTTTGTTTCCATCTCATACTTTCCCAAATCGCGAAATTACTATCATTTTATTTGACTTCATTCCACGCTTTTTGAAACCACTTTCTTCTGCAAGATTCCATTTCATGCGCTTCGCCTGCTAAAAATCAAAATAACTTCGCTTGCCTCCATTTCGTGCATTCCGTATTGCAAAATATCTTTCTCTCCACCCGCAAAATTTTTGCTCTCAAATGTATTTCATGTATTACGACATTGTGAACCAATTTTAATCCATTCAGTTCCATTTCATCCTTTAAGCATTTTTAATCATTTCGATTCTATTAGCTCGATTTTAGACTTTTGACTCCATACAATTATTTTCTCCTTATTCGCCTCGGTTTTCATCTATTTAGATATTGTTATTTCTATTTTGTCTTCTTCCTCTCCATTTCATGCATTTCGAATTCGAGAAATCAATTGTTTCTCCTTCAGACCTGATTTATCCACTTCGAATTTGTGAACTCAATTTAGTCTTCTTCGGCTCCATTTCATGCTTTCCGAAATGTCAAAACCTTACTACTTCTATGACTTCGATCACGGAACTCAACTTTATGGTATTAATTGCTATTTTCTTTGATTCCGTTTTATGCCTCTCAATATAAAGAAATCCGTTTGCTTTTTTGCTTAATTTTATTTAATATCACAAGGCAATTTACTTCTTCTTTTTGCATTAGTTTTGCCAATTTTGACTTTGAGAACTTAATTTTCTTCTCATTTAACTTCATTTCGAACCTTTCTAAATGGTAACATTAATTTGCTTTTGCTTGGGCTCTACTTCATGACTATCGACTTTGTGAAACTAATTTACCTCTCCTTTGTCCATTTCGTGTCTTCTGAAATGCTAAAATTGAGTTCCTGCACCTGATTTGACAGTTAAAATTCTGTGCATCCTAAATTCTATTTTTGTAAGCGCCTTAAGGTGCAAAGAGCATTATCAACTACTGCAGACGACGCCGTGCTGCACTGCTTTGCTGGGTCCTGGAAATTTTCTATGAGAAATATGGGCTCTGCAATAAAGTCATTTTGCTGCGCTAAGAGTTGCGCAGCCTTCTGTGCATTAAATCGCCTTTCTTGACTACATTTGAATTGTCAATATCGTATTTGATCCTAACTAAAGTTTTGCAATAAGAATAGCACTTTGTAATCCATGCAATGAGCGTATTTGTAAACACAGAGGTACTACTACGCCTGATATGATGGCTTATAACACGAAGAGAAAAAAGGCTAACACGTAAGGTCTGTACGTAAACGTCCCTTTGTTTATTCAAACAAGGTCGGCGCCAGTTTGATGAAAGTTGGGAAATACATGTGTTTCCATTGGCATCGATCCCGGTCACTGACTCGCTGAGCAGCGCGTGATTGTCCCACGATGACCGCTAGAATGGAACAAACATGAATGTCTTTAGATCGGCTCGTATCCACAATTAATGTAATCGGTATTGCTCTCTCTTTCATGCTTAGTGCTACGGTCGAAGAGACATGCATTGTCGTGCAAAACTGTGGCGATCGAATTCAAATGTGCTCCCATAACCTATGCGTTTACGGAACTGTTTGAATGAGCGATATCATAATTTGATATATGCACCAATTTTGTAAAATATCTCGGCGCGATATGCTCCCCTAAGCAAAGGATCAATGCATTCAACAGCAAATGTTCACTAAATACAATCTGAAATTTAATTTGTCTCCTTTTCGTGTTTAAATGTCAGCCGCACACGCGCGGATCTGTCAAATCTTCGGCGAAGTGATGTTCGTGAGGTGTGTTATTCACTTGCCATTCCATGTATTTTACTGTCATTTCTTGCATACTTTGGGTGAAATTTATGCTTGCATAGGTGGCTGGAAAAGAAGGATTATGGTTCTGGTGGATGGCGTTCATGTAGCGATGTGGCTAAATACCTTGAGTTGGCATTCCTCTTGCTTTCCTACCTTTCCTTCTTTTTCACCGACTTACTGTCATTTTAAATGAATGCACTGCAACAGCGAATGCGGAGCTCGTGACGAAACGAACCACATCTGCCACCGGGAGAAAGTGTGCTCCGCACATGCATGACACTCATCACTTTGTCTCGGGCCAAATACCACCATCTCACCACCGGAGAACGCTCCCATCTCTTATGTGCACCCAGTACAGGTGGGTAAAGGCCGAAACAAAAGTATTGTGGGTGGCCTCTTCCCCTTCAATGGTGCCGTGTACAGCGTATGTTGGCACTACAATGGCAGAATCAATCTATGATGTTTTTCTATGCCCATCAAGCAACGCTTCACATTTGACGCGAAAAGACAATCGAGAGCACTCATGTAGAAGGGCAAGGAGTCTGTCCCCTCTGTTTCGTCCTTTACTTCCTTGTGAGGGTTAGCATGAACAGATAAGAATGTTCTTCGACGGTTTTGGTGGTATTAAGGACGAGGCGGAGTGATGACGGCTATGTAAGTTCGGAGCGCACTTCCTTATCCTTATCAATGGTATCGGTGGCAGATGTGGTGCGTAGCGTCACGAGACTCGTGTTCCTTGAACGACAATGGCTATGGAGGTGCATTTACTCGAACAAGTACAATATAGCTTCTTGGACTTTTAAGGACCGGCCTTGGAGACCACATCATGAATGGCTTTTGCCTGAGCCATGTAGAATAAACTTCTCCCTTCGTTATTTGCTGACTTTACTTTTGTCCTTTTACACGTACACGCAGTACAGTGGTGGATCTCTAAGTTCTGTTGTACCCTGATAACTGACTGCTTTTCGTAACAACTTTGGTTCCCGAAGTAGCCTTTGTCTGCACCTTGTTACAGCTAAATAACTGGCCTTGCATTTAGAGGAAGAGGATGAAGGTGAGGTGAAGCTTCATTCTAAACCGAATTTACGAACACAAACGGAGATTTGTACACTTGTACTTGCACTAATGACACACTTACCTCTTCGACTAATGCCGTAAGAGCTCGTTGTCCCACAAATCAAACGCCAGCTTGATGCTGAGAAGTTGTCAAAATCAAATCGAATTCTTGCCCAATGAAAGAGCCTAACGAAAAGTGATAGTGCTATGAGGTAACACCTAGTACAATATGCTAGTTCACGACTGCAAAGGAGAGAACGAATGAAGACACTACTTTTCATCCTGCAAGCTGACGTGAGTCATTGCCACCTCTAAAAATGTGTGTAAAGTGACGATGTTTTCCATGATGATAGCACATCTTTAGGATATTTTCAGCATATTTAATTTTTTTTGTGCAGATACTGTGCACTATCCGGCAGAAATAAGACATTTTGCTATCATCCTATAAGTGCCGCCTCGTTCTGTGTTGCATCATCACTTCGGCCAACGATGCATGAGGCAGCACTTCAGAATTGGGATCAGCAAGCACGAAGTAAGGAACGAATCACGATGAGTTTAGACTCTTCCACTAAACGTACAACCTATGGCCCAAAGATAGAGATGGATGAACAAAAAATATGCTGGATAGATTAGAAATGGCACTTGGGAATGATCTCAATGGTCTTTACTACAGCCATGTCGTAACTCGAGCATTTGTTAGCACAGGTGGGAGATTATACAAACGTGATATGTGGATGCTGCTCTACAACACACAGCAGATTGTCTGCCATCTCCTGACTGTATAGTGACTTGTCATCGAGATGCTGCCCCAGAAACCTCGAAGCCTTATGCAATGTGCTATCGTTGTGACAAATTGATCATGGTGGAGAGCGACGCTGACCAGCACTTACTGGCTAATGGTCGAGAAATGGAGGACAGATAGGAACAGTAATGCTGCAAAAGCAAATGCACATCGGCGTTGTCCTTGGAAAGTCAAAGAAAATTAACAGATAATTGGCAATGCTATTGCCCAATCGTTTGGCTATTCTGTCTAATGGGTCAGAATTGACACTGTTCCCTGCACCAACAATTTCTTCATCTTAACTGCGCTTCTTCAATCTGTGTTGGACCCGACCACAGCAAGTTGATTGATGCCAAAATGTGAGTGGATGCTGATGCTTGCGTGGTGTGCACATCGGTCTACGCATTATCCCTTGACTATGTGATGGCACTGTAATAAAGTAGCCTGAACGCATGTTGGTTACTGCAGAGGATCAAGGGGCCACGGAAGACGACGTCACTAACACCTTCGACATCTGGCGACGTGTTATCACCCCTGACATCGTTTATTAGTCCCACGCAAAATAGAGCTTCGATGTGGATCGGAATTCTAGTCAAATTTGCTGTCAATTGAAGGAAAGGGAGGAAAGGGGAAAAACAGTAGTCAGAGTCAGGTATGCATGACCTGGGTTCTTCAATGTAATCTAAGGTTTATTTTGTTTACAAAAAATCCCTTCAGAAGCCCTAACAGATAGAAATAGGCGTAACCAGATAAAGTTCGTTCTCGAACTGATAAGGGATACGTCCTTTTGATGCCATTTTCATTAATTGAGCTCCATGTGCCATCACCTTCAGAATATCAAATCGCAGCAATTGCATGTATGGCTGCCTTTGCACTTAATGTTATTTTACTGGTTTGTTGGCAGGCTGAGGTGTGCGGGCATCGATAGTGACACAACGATGCTGTAGTGTGTTGGATGTCACTATGTCATTATGTCCTTTATATCTCTTTCCCTTTCCTGCTTTTAGAGTTCTCTCGTGATTACATTTTAGGACCTTTTAACCCGTCACTAGCCAGGACCCAAAGCCATCGAGTGCATTAGCACCGCCCATTTAAATTGCAATGCTCGTTGTAACAAACGAAATCGGGTTTAGATGGTACCGCGCACGTGCCATGAAAAAAAAAATTTTTTAAGCTGTAATCGCGCAAAACCATGTGCCGTTTTCACCATTTCCATGTAAGCTACTACAATAATCCCATTTGCTTGCAAATGCTTTATGCTAGTCAATTATATGGTCCTTTGGTCAGTCAGACAACCAGTAGGTCTCAATGAATGAGATTCTTTCGCTGTTGTTTACATTCGCTTGTAGCAAAATGCACCAAGAAGCAACCGATGTTTTGATTACGGACTGTCATTAGAATAAAAGATAAGAATAAGAAACCAAAACCATAGGTAACAGTGAGCAGCCGATAAAAAAGGCAGTGCTTGCTCTTTAAGCGCAGTATGTATAAAGGCGTGCGCACAGAATAAACAACATATGGATCAGTAGACACCTCATGCAATTGCCGTTCCGTATAGCCTATTTTCAATGGCGGAACACATTAAGGCAGAGACCTAATAAAGGAGCGGATAGAGGCAGCGCATGCTTTCCAATTCAAACAGAAAATAATCATTTAAAAAAAACACGTGTGGCTCTGATAGTAATTAAATATTTCTAATAAATTTTCTTCTAAAGTCGCGTATCGCAATCATCATCTGGGAGAAGGATGCTTCCATGTCACGAGATGGGACGGCGTAAGCTGCATTTTGTTGCCATCGACCCACCGGTAGGCCAACCGGACAGCCAGCCAGCCAGCCCCGATTCATGCTTTTGGAATTTTTCAAACCCATTTCGTCTGCGTCGTTTCCATTTCATGCATTGCAACTTAGTGAAATCAATTTCGGCACAGATGCTTTCATTTCACGAGATGGGGCGGCGTAAGCTGCATTTTGCCGCCATCGACCCACCGGTAGGCCAGCCGGACAGCCAGCCAGCCAGCCAGCCCAAATTCATGCTTTTGGATTACGTTAAACCCATTTCGTCTGCGTCGTTTCCATTTCACGCCTTGCGACTTGGTGAAACCAATTTCGGCACAGATGCATCCATGTCACGAGATGGGACGGCGTAATCTGCATTTTGTCGCCATCGTCCCACCGGTAGGCCAGCCGGACAGCCAGTCAGCTAGCCAGCCAGCCAGCCCCAATTCATGCTTTTGGATTTCGTCAAACCTGTTTCGTCTGCGTGGTTTCCATTTTATGCATTGCGACTTAGTGTAATCAATTTTGGCGCAGATGCTTCCATGTCACGAGATGGGACGGCGTAATCTGCATTTTGTCGCCATCGACCCACCGGTGGGCCAGCGGGACCCCAGCCAGCCAGCCAGTAAAATCACTGCGCTTTTACGATAGCTTAGCGAAGCGCACCAACCCTAAAATCGTCATCTGATGCAGCGGAATGCCTGATTATGAAGCAGACACTCGACGAAGTTTTACAAGGTCGCTGGCATAACCTATGGGCCATGCTGACAAACAGAAGCAGAACCCGTTCACGTAATCCGACGCAGAGTTGACCACACTACCAAGGCATTATTATAGACCACAGTTACCTTTTTTTCCAAAAAACCAGTCTCTCTTTCATTAACTCACATTATCAGTTATCATAAGATGACTAAGTGATCTAAGAGAAAATTTTCTTTGCAACAAGAGGGATCGCAATTACAAATGGATTAAACATGCAATGATGCATAGCCACGCCTTTTGATTTTTTAGGTTGCTGTCAAAAAGACAGAAAAGGGGATCAGTCCTAACATTCCGTCACAACGACGCTGTCGTGTGTTGGCTGTCACTATGCCACTAGCGATGCCCGCACACTTCGGCGTGTTAACAAACCAGTAAAATTGCTTTAAATGCAGGGGCAGCCATAGGTGCGTTTGCTGATATATGATATTCTAAAGGCAATGGCACAAGAAGCTCCATCAATGGAGGTGGTAGTAGAGGACGTATCCGGCATCAGTTCGGAAACGAACTTCATCGGTTTGCGCCTATTTTTATCTGTTAGGGCTTCTGAAGGGAAATTTCTGTGAACAAAATAAACCCTTCCTGCAAAAATATCAACAACCTTTCGAAGCAGGAAAAATATTGTGTATGGCTTCTTGATACCTTACTGAACGGATGGATGGCCAGCTGGAGAAATGAGTGTGTGCGCCCATCACATGCATGAATTTTGCTTACTAAATGTGGTAACATGTGAACACAAGGTGATGAGGAAGAATAGCCAAAAGGGGTTTTTCATGCAGTTTGAATCAAACCGACTCCCAAATGACAAGAATATACGAAGTGCAGGCCAATGACGAATTAGTGCTTCAGATTCCATCCACTTTCACGACACACATTCACCGGGGATCTGGATGAAAGCGGAGGGTGTAAAACTAGCTTTGGTCATAGCGACATGACCACCGTCTATGGTGGCCTCTGCAGCAATGTGAGCGTGTTGAAATCTAATCAGTTACCAAAACACTCTAAACAACACCTAAAAATTTTAATTTCGTGAAAGCAGCACTTATTCCAAAGAGAGCTCGACATAAATTTTACCTACTATGCCTCAGGGTTATCCAAAAACAAGCGAAACAACAAGCATATCTCCGGTGTGTCTTAGTACCCCATCAGCATGTTTAACTCTCAACGGACTACGGGGGTGGAATGCAACCCTGTTCACGAGCGTGACTTGCAGACTATGCGGACTGCAGACTAAGTCAGCCGTATCTTCCGATGACATTATTACATGATACGCAATGAATCCCACTAACATTCTGGGTCTCACTGTTATAAATTGCTAACTGAACTTGCAAAAGCCTTAATTCTGGTAGCAATCTTGTGCGAACGGGAAAGATATCAGGCAAGTATTAACAAAGATCAATCCAGAGCAGATTATTGGACTTATTAACGCTAAGAAACTTCACAAAGATTTGTTTAAGGTGAACTGGAAGCTATCTATCGCTAAAATAGTTATATTTGAATACATTGCGTCAAATCTGTTTCTTGGTCATTAATCGCGGAAAGGAATTGCGTCGTGAGTCCTTCCTGAGGTGACAGAGTGTCACATTGCTGTGGCGGAATAAGCATTACAGACGCTAAGCGCAGCTGATGCATTTATCTATCTGCCCATATAATCTGATGCCGAATTAACCGAATTATCATGGCGTTATATTGGCACAAATCTGTCTTCACTCTGCCTAATCATTTTGCAAACTAGTCTATAAGTTTCCTATGGATAGCATGGCAAGTTAATCCTCATGATTCGCACTGTAAAGTAGGTTGGGTATTTGGGTTAGCGACTAGATTCTAACACGATAACGTGACTATAGCTGTCATTTATCCTCCCCCACAGCGGCTATTTGTGTAAGACTGGAGGAGGGCATCAGGAATGACTACATATCACCAGATGTCGAAGGCGCTACTGAGATCCCTGCGCAGTCTATCAATCATCCACAAAGGCAAGAAATACTTAAGGTTTCCCATAATAGTCATTTCGGCCTCTTGAAACGAACTTCAAATAGCATAAATGTATTACCTTCATTCATGAGCTCATCATACTTTTCCAGTATTCCTTTGCATCTAATCATTACTTATCTGGCTGTGGTTGACTTCAGCACAAATGGAGGTGCCGCTGACTGAATAATGGAGAAGTTAGCACGGAGAAATGTCGTGATTCTGCTTGTTAGGGCAAAGTAGCTCTACAAAGAAGAAGAACCTGTTTAAACATCGTGAAGATATGCATGGCATTATTAAACATCGTTACTGCAAACATTTTAACAATGGTAGACTCACGTCAGCTTACAGGGTGAAGAACAGTAGCTTCAGTCATTCTCTCCTTTGCAGTCGCAATCGAAAGAAAACTCAACTAAATTAGAGGAAGGGCACTTTGAATTCACGAAGTCAAATTGCATGCTGTAAAGCCGAAGGAGACAAAATTGGCGACTGTAGTAACACCTGCTAGTGCGTCGTTACATACATTTGTATTTCTTAGAAACTGATCTATGCTGACGTGCCTCAATTTGGTGCTGTCCAGCAGACTGTGGATTGATTTTAATCCTTTGTTAAATCTGTGCCAATTTCGCAAAGTGGCATATTTGCCCAAGGGTAAGTAAGCCGTTGCATCTCAAGCACTTTAGTGTGCTCCGACTTTTTAATTTAAATAATTTTCAGGTTTTTGGTACTCTAGCACGAATTCATGGATGATGACGTGCGGTTTGGGCACGTGGAAAAGGCGATGTCCTCATCGGCTAGACTGTCGGACACTCAGTGCCCGCCATTCACTCTCCGGCGTTGAACAATGTCCTGGAACGCGGTGCCTAATCGATTTTCTTCTCTTTTGTTCCATTTGGTCATTTCAACTTCGTGTAAGCAATTTCTAGACCATTTGCATTGCGGTGGTTTCTTAATAGATAACGTCCTAAAATTAAACTGCACTATACAGAAACGAAAGCAACCTGAAATTTGAGAAATAATGGGCTCTTTTTGCAATTACAAGCCAAAATGAAGTTTAACAGAAGGCTTACCTTGTTTGGCGTTTGGGCCTTGGTAGGATCCATTCCATGTCAAACTTGGTGATTAGGGCTGCACTTTGCCCTTTATTATAAAGACGGATGATCATCGGTTTAAATAATCCTATAAATAGGCACCCACTTATATATGATCAGTTAAAGGGGCTTATATCAAAAGGCGCTTTCTATTAGAAAAACATTGGAAAAATACTAATTTGGTAAGATTGGATTAACTTCAAAAAATAAACAGGCCATGATAATGTGACTACTCTGTCCATAAGCGCAGCGTTATCAGGAATATTCGCAGCACAAAGCATATGCTTCTTTTTATCAATATTTTTTTTTCATTTCAGGACAAGAAGTATGCCCGCAACGCAATTTCGTCTGCACTTTTCAAACCTGCCCCTCCATTCAGTGTTTAACTAATAGAGAGAGCCATAATCTACACTTTTACCGGAATCCTAATCGATTACAAGGAAAAACGAAATAATAAGCAATGTCATAATGCAAGGCGAGATAGTTTAGGTCCGAAGCCATGCAATAAGGTAACTTTGATTTGGTTTAACACTGACGTTGGATTGCTAGGCTCTACCGACCACCAGCCTTAGCTCTAGGCCATAGCTATTGTATTTTTTCTTTCTTAATATTTTTGAAGTTTAACGAATATCTTTATAGGTATTTTGCTTGCTACATCAGCAGATGCCCCACCTTTTGCCAAAATTTGCTGCTTTTTATAGCTAGAATAATGCTTCGATGTGAAGGCCCTACAAACGCAATTGTATATTAATGCGACTTAACATTGGAAACAGTAAACAGCGCGAGGCGATCAAGGAACACTGCCTTTTATATTTTAATAGTTATGGAAGGTTCCTGTTACCAAAGCGGTTTATATTCATTTTACATTTCACTTTGAGGATCTGAATCTGGCCAAACCTTCAGTGCTTATCCGTGGTACTGCTACCATACGTGACCATGTCCCTCCTACAATACAAGCCATTGTGCAATTAATCCCAGAAATCAGCGGCGTGTTCAGAACTGACATTCTCATAAAGCAATTGTCAAGTTCCGACTCTTGCATACGATCGGCACCGAACAGCCGAGATGCGAGTAAATTGCAGGTTAATGTACTTCGATGAAGAGCGACGTCTCTTCAACGCAAGACGATCCGCTCGTGAAGACGCTGCCAGTTGTTTTGCAAGACCATCTGATGACACCGAAAGACTTGAGTTGGGTGCACAGAGTCGGATATCCCGCGGTGTGACAAAATTGGACTCTGGATCTGACTCCTTACGCACGAACGAGGAGTTTGACTATTCAAACAAACACTCGAAACCAAAATAGACGGTCTTCTCCGCATTAAAAGTTGCCATTTTTCCGGCCAAGCATAAACCTTATTCTTTAATGAAAAATCAGTTAATCTTAGGCGCGGGCACACACACGTAGCATAGAGGTAAGATGGATTCCTCGATAAGAAACGTCTGGAAAAGTGTCTCCTCTGCTAAGTCGCACACGATTTGCACATCCATGCTAAGTCTGTCACATGCAGGACTTATCATATGGTCATACACGGTTTGTCAATTCGTGTCATTACTTAAAAGCTGCTTCCGCAACTTCCCCTTCCCTGTAGATATTGTACCCCTATTTAAGCAGATGCGTCACTCATGTCAACAAGTGCCATGATTCGCCGCTGAAAGGAATGCGTTGTAGGTCCGAAAGCAGGGCATCCTCATTGTGGTTAAATGGCAAAAGCGAAGCATTTTTGATCATGTCAAGACACTGCCGCTTCTACTGAAAATGTTCAAACTTGTTTTGGCAGAACCCAGCTCTAGAATGTCTGGCTAACGGGACACATAACATAGGAGATAAGATGTACGAAGCCCAATTAATGTCACGATGCAGAGATCGTGACCTGCTTCTGTGGTTTGTAAATGATCGCATGCATTTGCATGAAGTTAGTCAGGCGTTATAACACCAGACGAATCTGCGAACCCTACTAATCTGCAATCAGTCAAAAGAGTCTATCAGTGATGTAAAATAATCTTAATACTAAGTCATCTCTGGTCTATTTAGCTTTTTAATTAGTGGATGTGGGGACATTTTGCGTGTTCTAGTTTGGTGGATTAGTTCTTAACAATGCAACCCCATGTTTAAATGCACAGGAAATTTCGTTTATGCGAAGTAAAATAATTTGAAACTTAAGTCTCACGAGTGAGATCCGCTCACGTGATCGGTGCTACGGCGGTAACAAATGATGTCTGGTCACTAAAATTCAGAAGAAATGAGCCAAGGTCAGGACCCAAAGAGGCCAGAAAGGCCAGAGGGCTTTTGCAAGTTCAGTTAGCAATTTATATCAGTGGGACCTGGAATGTTGGTGAGATTCATCGTGTGTCGTGTGGCATAATATCAAGCCGTTCCTCTTTTAACAGTGCTTTTGTTGCATCCCACGATAATTATCTGTTGAGTATCGCGTATTGATAGAAAAGCTAGGTCAACATGAACTTAGCAGATCAGAATGTAAAAGAAGTGCGGCTTGACAACAGTTATAAGCGGGTTTGGGATGGGACACTTGGTCAAGAGGAAGAATGAAGCTTGCTGGGCTAAAGTTAAAATGTTTATGTCCCGCAGCAATGCCTTACTGTTACCTTTCTCCGGGTTACGGCTGTCATGACTGCACAACGGCAATCGTCAGTGGAAAGTGCAGACACATTTGTAATTTCCCGAATTCGTGCTATATGCCTTAAGCAAAAGCATGCGCAGCTCCACCAACGGGCTTTTCAAATGCGATGGAAGGACTAACACGTGAGCGATGTCGATTATAAGCTATTTGGTTTTCTATTGTCTTGGGTTTATTCCATGTATCATTATCGATGATCTGGTCAGCTATTAAAATTCACCTGCATCTACCTCTCTGTCCATAAGCACGTGGAGGCGATTAATGGCCAGAGAGCTCTCTGACTAACATCAGCGCCCCTCGGCTCCATTTGCAGGTTAATTTCGCGCTGACAGCCTAAGATTTAGTCTTCTTAAAGCTGTCACCATAAATTTGCCCAAAAATGTAATTAGCGGCATTTTTCTAAGTACACTGTGTCAGAGACAAGGGAATCACCCCAAATGAGACGCTTCCAAGTCGCTGCGAGCTACTAGGAAAAAAGCGAGTGTGAACACACGGTCACCACATAATTACCAGTTTCACTAGCATAATCCCATTGAAACGTGTGCTAATGTCCTCTCCTCCAATTTTTCTTCAACTCATCTTGGCAACCGCACTTCCTCTGCCCCACTGTGGCTTCTACGGTCATGACTTTTGCTCATCTGAAGACATTTCTACATCTTTATCAGCTGATGCTTCAGAATGTGTTTGCCGCGAAAAGAGGAAGCAGCAACGGTTTTCTTTGTACCACATAAGGGTGAGGCGTGCACACTTTACAAGACGTACTAAGCAAAAGTCGCTTAGATATTTGGAAAATTGCTAAACTTTTCGTAGGCTGGTGACTAATCGGAGTACTATTTCATTGAGCTCACTGTAGTGCAGTGTGGAGAAGGCAAGACGAATTTGATCTGATGTGATTTGACTTGATCTGTTCACTTTGCCACCTAAGTTAAAAGTGTGCATCAAAAGTAAAAAAGGAAACCAAAAATCACCTATCACAATAGAGGAAGATATGATAGGAAAATCTACAATTATTCTATCCAAAATATTTTTTACCAAAATGAGCTGGCGGCATCTGATTGAATGATAAGCTTACCATAACTTAAAAGCCTATTTAGTTTTGCTGACTACACGACTCAAGCCTGAGTTCGAGCTATCATTAGCGGAGCATTTTCTTTCCGCCTGCATCGACCATGCAAACGCTAGGTGACATAGGGTGACACTGGGATAGCCCTTGTTATGCAGTAACCTCCTGCACATTTCGTCTGTCTGCATGTAGCACTGATCAACCTGGTGGTGCTAGATGAGAGCATGACGCTCTAATATATTTAAGAACTACCTGTTGAAAGGCGACTCGTTTGGCAAGCAAATGAAGTGGAAACGATTGTCATGTGGTGGCTTGTCATCACGCTGACGACTTGACACCAGTCGGAATGAGCCTTCGGTTTGGAATAACGTGTTCAGAAGGAATAGATTGATGGTGTTTGAGGTATGAAGCTAGTGCCTTGCTCAATTATGCATTAAGTCCTTGATATTAGCAATGCTACTTGCCATCGTGGCTCTACTCTCTTAATGTATACCTTGGAGAGATAGAAATGAGCACTGTTACGGCTGACGAGGGTCGTAGAAATGACATAAACTGCTTAGAGTTTGAGACCAACAGCCATGCCTGCAAATGGTATATTTTAAGAGCTTTGATGCGATATCTACCTCTCATCTTTGTTTATAAGTGTGCTGATGCTGCTTGGGAATCCAAATGTCCAGCTCAAGTCAACTTCTGCGGTGTATAAACTCCTAGGCCATCTGAAGCGCTGCATTGGTTTGCTCCAGTCTGTTGACAGTAATATTTCGCTGATTCAGGTCACTCAAATAAGTTCAAGCTTTTCAGCTATTAAGAACCGCCAACCATCGTACCAATGTCAAAAGCAAAGGCGAAGACGAGGTGGCGTCTCCTTTTGCTTGCTGGCACGGAATGACGCACCGCTTTGTAACGTGTTGCTCTCACGGGAAACTCCGATTTTGATAGTGCCTCGTGGCTGATAGCAACGATAAGTACCACCAATCATTTACTCTGGTTTTAATAAAGAAATCAGCAGCCACAGCCACCAAATCGCCCAGCATGACTAAGCTCATTAGTTGACTCCAATTAGCCTCCATAGATTTATTTCAGCATAGCTTAATGGCTATCCGGAGCATTCACAACATAAAACTAGACCTGCATTTAGGAATGTGCAGCTGACTGTTGACTCTGGCAAAAGACCAGAGCCGAATGTTCCGCTAATTATTAAAAATACCCCCTTCACCTCCGAAGCCCAACTCAATACCTTACACAGAATCATGTTTCACCAACGTAAGTTGATCGGGTAGTTTTGTGAGCAACAACAACATCTGTGCTAGCTTTCCGATATCAGCTGTTGGATCTAAATCAGTTGATTGACAACAAAAATAAAGCATTTACGTGTCTTGAATGCTGTGGTCTCTTTGTGTCAGTAGTCAGTAGTTTGTGTGCAGTTTACGGCTCACTGACAAGACACATGTCTAAACAGCGATTCCTTGCAACAACACAGGAAATCGCAAAGGGCTCAAAATGCTTTTGATAAGCCGTTGGCACAATAAAGCAAAATATAGATTACACGTGCACCTATTTATCTGTCCTTGATGGGTACGATGAAATATTAAGTGACTCGGTCGCCTTCGACCCACATGGAGTATTATGGGACAATTGTGTACCATAAAAGTCTCAGTGGGATTAATTGCACAATGGCTTGTATTGTAGGAGGGATATGGTCACGTATGGTAGGAGTACCACGGATAAGCACTGAAGGTTTGGCCAGATTCAGATCCTCAAAGTGAAATGTAAAATGAATATAAACCGCTTTGGTAACAGGAACCTTCCATAACTATTAAAATATAAAAGGCAGTGTTCCTTGATCGCCTCGCGCTGTTTACTGTTTCCAATGTTAAGTCGCATTAATATACAATTGCGTTTGTAGGGCCTTCACATCGAAACATTATTCTAGCTATAAAAAGCAGCAAATTTTGGCAAAAGGTGGGGCATCTGCTGATGTAGCAAGCAAAATACCTATAAAGATATTCGATGAACTTCAAAAATATTAAGAAAGAAAAAATACAATAGCTATGGCCTAGAGCTAAGGCTGGTGGTCGGTAGAGCCTAGCAATCCAACGTCAGTGTTAAACCAAATCAAAGTTACCTTATTGCATGGCTTCGGACCTAAACTATCTCGCCTTGCATTATGACATTGCTTATTATTTCGTTTTTCCTTGTAATCGATTAGGATTCCGGTAAAAGTGTAGATTATGGCTCTCTCTATTAGTTAAACACTGAATGGAGGGGCAGGTTTGAAAAGTGCAGACGAAATTGCGTTGCGGGCATACTTCTTGTCCTGAAATGAAAAAAAAATATTGATAAAAAGAAGCATATGCTTTGTGCTGCGAATATTCCTGATAACGCTGCGCTTATGGACAGAGTAGTCACATTATCATGGCCTGTTTATTTTTTGAAGTTAATCCAATCTTACCAAATTAGTATTTTTCCAATGTTTTTCTAATAGAAAGCGCCTTTTGATATAAGCCCCTTTAACTGATCATATATAAGTGGGTGCCTATTTATAGGATTATTTAAACCGATGATCATCCGTCTTTATAATAAAGGGCAAAGTGCAGCCCTAATCACCAAGTTTGACATGGAATGGATCCTACCAAGGCCCAAACGCCAAACAAGGTAAGCCTTCTGTTAAACTTCATTTTGGCTTGTAATTGCAAAAAGAGCCCATTATTTCTCAAATTTCAGGTTGCTTTCGTTTCTGTATAGTGCAGTTTAATTTTAGGACGTTATCTATTAAGAAACCACCGCAATGCAAATGGTCTAGAAATTGCTTACACGAAGTTGAAATGACCAAATGGAACAAAAGAGAAGAAAATCGATTAGGCACCGCGTTCCAGGACATTGTTCAACGCCGGAGAGTGAATGGCGGGCACTGAGTGTCCGACAGTCTAGCCGATGAGGACATCGCCTTTTCCACGTGCCCAAACCGCACGTCATCATCCATGAATTCGTGCTAGAGTACCAAAAACCTGAAAATTATTTAAATTAAAAAGTCGGAGCACACTAAAGTGCTTGAGATGCAACGGCTTACTTACCCTTGGGCAAATATGCCACTTTGCGAAATTGGCACAGATTTAACAAAGGATTAAAATCAATCCACAGTCTGCTGGACAGCACCAAATTGAGGCACGTCAGCATAGATCAGTTTCTAAGAAATACAAATGTATGTAACGACGCACTAGCAGGTGTTACTACAGTCGCCAATTTTGTCTCCTTCGGCTTTACAGCATGCAATTTGACTTCGTGAATTTAAAGTGCCCTTCCTCTGGTTTAGTTAAGTTTCCTTTAGATTGCAACTACATAGGAAAGGACGAATGAATATACTCCTCTTCATCCTGTAAGCTGACTTGAGTCACTGCCACCGTTAAAATGTGTGAAGTAACGATGTTTAATGATACCATGCATATCTCCACGATGTTTAAATGGGCTCTTTTTATCTTTGTGGAGCTACTTTGCTCTAACGGACAGAAATATGATATTTCTCCATGCTAACTTCTCCATTATTCAATCAGCGGCGCCTCCTTTTGTGCAGGACTCGACCACAGCCAGATAAGTAATGATTAGATGCAAAGGAATACTGGAAAAAATGTGATGAACACATGAATAAGGTAATTAATTTGTGCTACTTGAAGTTCGTTTCAATAGGTTGAAAAGACTATTATGAGGATCGTGAGTATTTCATGCTTATGTGGATGATTGATAGGCTGCGCAGGAACCTCAGTAGCGCCCTTGACATCTGGTGATATGTAGGCATTCCTGATGTCGTCCCCCAGTCTTAACAAATAGACGCTATGGGGGAGGGAAAATGACAGTTATAGTCATGTTATCGCGTTAGAATCTAGTTGCTAACCCAAATGCCTAACCTACTTTACAGCGCAAATCATGTCATGTAATTCATTAAGAATTAATGGATTAGTTTGCAAAATGATTGGGCAGAGCGAAGACAGATTTGTGCTAATATAACGCTTTGATATTTTACTTAATTCGGTATCAGATTATATGGCCAGATTGGTAAATGCATCAACTGTGCTTAGCGTCTGTAATGCATGGTTGAATCGGGTCGCCACAGTTTTGCATGATAGTGCATGTCTCTTCGACCGTAGCGCTAAGCATGAAAGGGAGAGCAGTGTCGACTATATTAATCGTGAATACGAGCCAATCTAAAGGCATTCATGTTTGTTTCACTCTAGCGATCATCGTGGGAAAATCACGTGCTGCTCAGCGAGTCAGTGACCGGTGCAATAGGATCCAGACTACGTCCGATATCCTTTGCTTCAAACATATTTACCTCCAATATTCGTAACAAAGTTTTAAAGTTAAATTCTAGTTGTTTGGTCATTCAAAAATTCTCATCGCTTCACAATTTTGACAAGTAATCGCATGGAGGCAAGCACTACGAGCGGAGTGCAATAAAGTTGCCGCTCCTAGCGCAACCAGTCTTCACTCGGGATTGATGTCGATGGAAACAGATGTATTTCCCAACTTCCATCAGACTGGCGACGACTACCTTTGATTAAACAAAAAGACGTTTGAGTACAGAGCTTAAGGGTTAACCTTTTTTTCTCTTTGTGCTATAAGCCATCATATCAGGCGTAGTAGTACTTCTGTGTTTACAAATACGCTCATTACTTGGATTGCGAAGTGCTATTCTTATTGCAAAACTTTATTTAGGACTGAATACAATGTTGGCAATTCAAATATAGCCGAGAAAAGGCAATTTATGCACAGAAGACTGCGCAGCTCTTAGCGCAGCATAATGCTTTTATTGCAGAGTCCATATTTCTCATGGAAAAATTTCCAGGGCCTAGCAAAGCAGTGCAGCACAGCGTCGTCAACAGTAGCTGATAATACTCTTTGCAACTTAAGGCGCTCACAAAAAATAGAATTTGGGATGCACAGAATTTTAACTGCCAAATCAGGTGGAGGTATTCAATTTTAGCATTTCAGAAGACACGCAATGGACAAAGGAGGGGTAAATTGGTTTCACAAATTCGATAATCATGAAGTGGAGCCCAAGTAGAAGGAAATTAATGTCGCCGTTTTGAAAGGGACGACATGTCCTTAAGTGAGAAGAAAATTGGATTCATAAATTCAAAATGGGTAAAATTGGCACAAAACGAAGAAGCAAATTGCTATTATTATCTCGAAAGGCAAAAAACGAGCTAAATTGGTGATAATTTGGCTTCACTTTGCGATATTAAACAAAATTAGGCAAAAAAGTAAATGGATTTCTTTATATCGAGAGGCATAAAACATAGCCAAAGAAAATAGCAATTAATATCATAAAGTAGAGTTCCGTGATTGGAGCCATAGAAAAAGCAATTAGGTTTTAACTTTTCGGAAAGTGTGACATTGTGTCGAAGGAAAAGGAACTAATTTGCAATGCAGAAATATGTAAAGTGGAGCCGAAGAAAGGAAACTGAAATTCACGAATTTGAAACGCATGATATCGAGCCGAAGGAGGCTAAATCGATTTTACAAATTCAAAATGGATAAAATAGTTTTGAAGGGGAATTAATTGATTGATTTCTCGAATTTGAAATGCATGAGATGGAGAGGAAAAAGACGAAATTAAATTAATAATGTCTAAATAGATGTAAACTGGGTGAAATAAAAAAAATTAATTCTACAGAGTCAAAAGTCTAAAATCGAGCAGATGGAGTCAAAATGACTCAAAAATGCTTAAGGGATGAAATGGAAGTGAATGGATTAAAACCGATTCACAATGTCGTAATACATGAAATGCATTTGAAAGCAAAAATTTTGCGGATGGAGAGAAAGTTATTTTGCAATACGGAATGTACGTAATGGAGGCAAACTATGTTATTTTGATTTTTCAAGGGCGAAATGCATGAAATGGAACCCTGCAGAAGAAAGTGGTTTCAAAAAGCGTGGAATGGGGTCGAATAGAATGATACAAATTTTGAAATTTTGGAAAGTATGAGATGGAAACAAAGGAGGGAAATAGATTTTTCAATGCAAAATGCACGTAATGAACCCGACGTAGGCGTAATTGAATTCACAACGTCGAAGGGCGCAAAATGAAGCCGATTGACCTGAAACTGAATGTGCGATGTCAAAAAGTCCGAAATAGAGACAGAGGAGAGAAGATGGATCATGTAATACAAAATGTATGTAAGGGAGCCGACTGAAGCTAAATTCATTTCGCGATGCCGATTTGGCTGGCATGACTTGTAGACTATGCCAATGGCACCACAGTCCTTTTGTATGTCTGCCGCATCTTCGTTCCATTGTTAGAAGAAAAGCTTGACTTGATGTCGCTCTAAGCGCGATGAATCCTGTTAACATCCTAGGCCTCATGACATAAAGTGCTGACTGAACTTGCAAAAAGCTCTATTTCTAGTAGCAGTCTTGTGCAAACTAAAACATTTGCAGAGATCAATCCAGAGCATATTATCGGGTTTATAGGCGTCGCGATACTTCTTAAAATTTGTTTAAAATGTGCTTTAATCGACCTATGACTAAAACAGACAGTGTTTGTTCCTTCACTTTAATGACATTAGAATTCGGTGCATCACGTCTCAATGCAGGCTAGTAAGCCTTGGTGGATGACGAATTTTGCTTTAAAGGCAATAGGACTTCGTGTCCATCTCACTGCAAGGACATCACACTCAAGACACGTTTCACAAATGGTCCACGCTCTCAACGCCTTCGCAGTGGTTGAAATCATGTCAACTTTCTCGCATCACGAAGAGCTGCGTTCAGTATGTGTTTCATTCAAGTAACTTTGAACCACTTCGTCAACGCGCATGCGACTTGTGACGAACCGACAATGATGATGCATACACGAGCAGAAATTCAACTGCGTTTAGTCGCCTTTACAAGCACAAAAAGGTAGTGGGATTGATTTTAAATCCAGTGCTGGAAATCTTTCGTGATAAGCACCACAAATAAAGGCATCCTTTTTGATTATATGCAGTGTAATTACCAGGACGTAGAAGTACCCCGCCTAGAAAGTCAATTTAGAAACGTCATCTGTAGACAAACATTTACTTTACTTCGCTGGACAGACCTGTGCAACGAATGTGCTTAAATCGCTCTCCTTTATTTTGGAATCCATGTGCACGCCTAAGCAACGTGTGATTTTTGATTTTCTCACTGAATGATAAAGACGAAGATGCATCAAGTGTGATCAACGCTTCAAATTTCCGTGACATTTTCTGAGCTGTATGCATCCCAAATCACATTTTTTTTTCAAATCTGCCTAAAAATGCACCCACTTGTAGAATTTCGTCAAATATTACTTGTACGGCTATTCGATAAACTCAATATATTTTGTCACCTTAAACGCAAGCAACTGAGAGGCGAAGAATCCTTAATTTTCGTCAGCATTAGATCGGCGTATGGATGGATGCTGCCTTTGATTTCGAATCCGCCTCGACTTTCACTACAATTGCAGACCGCCTAAGTAATCCTGACGCTGTGATGTGCTGAGTTTGAAAATTGATGAGCTCCTTCGAAACCATCAGTTGGTTCACCCAAGTCGCCATCACTCGACGCCTTTTCGCTATTCAAATTGCACTTCGAACCAGTCCACTTCAACAGTGCTGCATTCTCTGCGGTTGTTAGATCAGTTTTGACTTCTTTAGCAGCTTTTTAATTGAAGTCTGCTTCGTCTACTCCCTAAACACTTTAAGACACCTCAGAAGTATCGACCCAAGGGCTTACTGTCACTCATGCTAAATGAAAGGTTAATTGAAGAGACAGAACAAAAAGAACAAATAAGTAATTTGGTACTAGGGGTCGCGTGGTATTCTCTCCCCTACTATTGTACCGCTTTCCCAGTTTCATTCCTTCAGTTTGGCTACAAATACAGTCGGTGCCTACAGCTACAAGAAACAATGAAGAGGCGGCTGCAGTGATTAGCTGCACACTGAGTGCAGCCACGGTAATTCTGTCAGTTATCCCAATGCTATTGCATGCAGAAGTAATCGAAGAAGTAGATGATGACCACAAAACCCTCGTGTACATGCACCAGAAATATGGTAAACCAATGGAAAAAACAAGCGAGCGCGTAGACATGCTGGACGTCAGTTCCGACAGTCGCTACCCATTTTTCCTTCTGCAATGACGGGTACTTTATTATAGATGTCTTGCAAACCAGGATTGTAATACATAAGCGTGCGCAGAAAAGAAGACAAACAAAGAATCCAACTCTTTAGATTCCTTTGAATGTGTGTGCAGCGAATCGCGTCTCTTTTCATCGATATGTAATTACACTTATTAGTGCTCTCAAGACGAATCCTCAAAACTGCAATAATTTTAAGCAGAGTTTGATGACCAGAGAAAAAGTTGGGCCTAAATGAGTCCAATCGAAAAATGGCATTCGGTAGGTGGGAGGGCTGCAAATAAGAGTGGGTGCTGAAGAGGTGCCACGTCGCTAAAACGAGAGCCATTGCAAATTTAAGGCTGAACGACGCTGCCTCTTTCTTTACTTTTCCAGTATTTAGGTCTCACAGTTAGCATTATGTGTACCTCATGTTTCTTTGAAATTGTGCTCAGACATATGCCCTCATTTTGTAACTTTTTTTGGTTTCTCTTTTCATTTCCTGCTTTTAGAGTTCTATCGTGATTACATTTTAGGACCTTTTGACCCGTCATTAGCCAGGATCCAAAGCCATCGAGTGCATTAGTAACGTCCATTCAAATTGCGATGCTCGCTGTAACTAACGAGATTTGGTTTTGGTGGTACCGCGCATGTGCCATGGCAAAGATTTCTTTCTTAACTTGTAATTGCACAAAAACCAAGTGCTATTTTCACCATTTCCATGTAAGCTACTACAATAATTCCATTTGCTTGCAAATGCTTTATGCTAGTCAATTATATGGTCCTTTGGTCAGTCAGGCAACCAGTAGGTCTCGATGCATGCGATACTTTGTTGTTTTCATTCGCTTGTAGCTAAAATGCACCAAGACGTAACCGACGTTTTGACTACGACCCGTCATTAGAATGGGAGATAAAAATAAAAACCAAAACCATATGTAACAGTGAGCAGCCAAAAGAAGGACAGTACTTGCTCTTTAAGCGCAGAATGTTTGAATTAACAACCAACATGGTTCGGTAGACACCTCATGCAATCGCTGTTCCGTATAGCCTCTTACCGTTTAAGATTTGCCTCACTTTAACTGATCTTTTCAATGGTGGAATTTATTAGGGCACAAATCTCCTGACGGAGCGGATAAAGGCAGCGCATGCTTTCCATTTCATCCCGAAGATCATCATTTTGTAACCCGTGTGCCTCTGATAGTAAATAATCTTTCAAACGATCTCCTTCCAAATTCGCGTATCGCACGAGACGGTAACTTCAACTCAAATTTTTCCTTTGGATAAACTCATAAGTAGGCAAAAGGCCTTTGAGGCTAAGCTTATCGGACACTATTAACAGTTCAGAAGGGATGTCACTTGTTTGACTCATTCTTATTCAAAGAAAATGTTAAAAGTAAGAAATGTCGATTATTTTTTTGATCTCGCCTTCAAATGACCAATAACTACATTCCGCAAGATCGCGTCATGAAATCGGTGGATTTGCGTTCGGTTTTCAAGAAAATTGTTTTATGATCACATGTGGAGAGCTCTATTCCCTCCACTCAGTGGACATGTCAACCTAAAGTGCTCGATTCACAACATGGCAATCAATGCCACAGTTTCTAAGGCAAACTTTATGCTAAATTATGTGATTCCATTGAAATCTAAAAGATCCATCCAGCACTAATAAATTAGTAAAGAAAGAGGCAGGTAAACTGATAGGCGCACTTTTATGAAATCGCTGATGATGCGCACTCAATCGCACAACCGAAAATCGGGAACTTAGGCCCCTTAAATATATTCTTATCAAGTCAAGAACAGTAGCTAACTTGGCAGCTGACAATTCACTGTTTAGAATGCTAAAGATGATTTCTTTGCCAAAAAGAAGTAGCAATCATCAGTGCCGCAGATTCCGAACTGTGAACAAATGGGAAGAAATATGAAGCTTCAATGTAGATGAGCCGGTCCTAGCCCCAAAGGATGCTTAACATGCAAAAGGAGTCACCTGTGTATAGCGACATAGCTAAATGAATTGATGAAGCACTGCTCAGGGAGATAGATGCGATCTAACTGTGAAATTAGTGCAGCACCCGTTGCTTTCAGATTCCAGAACTGGGTTATAAAGGTGCATAATAAATTTCCAATCGTCACTCAAATCATTTTCAAAACTTCTGCATCTGCCAGTGAATGCTGGAAAATAAGGCTTTATCTACCAAACCCTATTTCTAAGACGGATGAAAGGCGGATTCGCACTGTTTTATCTAACTCAACCAGAATTTGACCAAAAAAGACTTTTCAGTTACGCAACTTTGAAGCTGGGTGCTCAGTTACTCCACCCACTTTAAATGCTTTGTGACGAATACAGCCAGTGATTCTCTAATAGGTTCGGGACCAAGTGAATCCTTATAAGACAACTAAGCTTAAGCTGCATCCAATAGCGTCATTCGGAAGTTGGTGATGCGAGTGTCTGAGGTGATATGAAAGAGAAATTTGCATGTGCTTAGAATATTCAAGGTACAAAGCTGCTCCAGCCTTATGGCACCACCCACTAATAGACTACTTTAAAATATCGCTGATCCTTCATCGCATTTGCGGCGGTGTGCGATATCTGCTCAAGTAACCTCTCTAACAAAAGATGCAAAGCACAGCAAAGAAGGAACCATAGGAAGGGGTTGTGACACTCAGTGTTTCTATGCATCATATTACACGATGAAGTGGGGTGGAAATGAGTCGTTACCTTTAATAACCCATGCGTCTAAAATCCCCCGATAAAGGATTTTCTGTTGGTGCGAGTGTGGGGAAATTATAGTTGGATGAGTTGAGCAGTGCAAGAATGGAACATTACGGCTCGAAATGCAAGTGAATCATGAAATTGTGCTTATTTAGAAGTCTGCTTAAGGAAAATGGAATATCGAAGGCAAGGATCTAATTGTCACAACGAAGTAAATTATGAGCCAAGTTTAATACATTGCGTAATGCGGAGCCTATTCCATATAAAAGCAAGTTCTTAGGCATGCGCGATTAAAAACTGAGTATTTAACATGTTGCAGTGAATAAAGAATAGCTCCCAATTTGTCTTATGTCGAGAAGATTAATAAAGAGAGGATGGGTCAAAGAAACTCCAGCCCACCGTAAAGGTGAGGGTTAACGATTCGGTTTGAATTTTGTTGATAAAATCGACGATTTAATGGGTGAGTAAGACCACGTTTAATTGAAAAGAGAAAAATTAAGGACCTGCAAGAACGGTGCCAAATATAGAGACGAGACAATTTGGTTCTACAGTCAAGCAGTGTTGGTGCGTGCACGGTCAAGGAAAAGGAAAGACTAAAGGGCATGTATGTGAGAGATACCCTAGAAGCGTGTGTTCTTTTTAGTGTTGAAAAGAGTAGTAAAGGTGCAGAACGAATAGGAAGGGGTGGAATATATGTGTGTAAAACGGTGTGCCCTTATAACATTCCAGCTTGCTTCAATCATAATGAAGACGGTTAAAGACAAATGGATTCTTCTCCGTTAAATTTGCTATAAAAGAATGCTTTTATTTGTTTATTGACACTTGCCGCCATGCTTTGATAAGCTTTTAGATGTCCACTAGACCACGTCATCTGCAAATAAAGATGTTAAATGAAAAACATGCGCTTGCTCTTTGCTACCTGGAATTTCATAAGTGACTATGAGAATTGTCTCTATCTTTCCTTACACCTTCTCCGTTCCACTTGATTATACATTCTGGTGTTTCGGTGACACTTTCTATATTCCTGTTCTAAAAATCCCATGTAACCACCTAAATTGGAGCTTAATACGCGATTCACCCTTAACACAATTTATTGCCCGTTATAAGCATAACATAGGTGATGTCATTGAGTCCCTGCCAGTATTCAATTAGTATTAACAGCCACAATTTCGACCTCTCTCCCTAAACACCAGAGCGTAGAGAAACTCCAATAAAAAGCATATTTATTCTTCTGTTGCATGTTAAAATATTCCCTCCTTCAGCAGTCAAAATAAAGCGTAGTCGCTGAACTGATGCTTCAAACGCATCCTCTTAATTTGTAAGTTGGGACCCTGATATAAGCGTTTAAATATTTAGTTATTTAAGAGGTATCGTCAAATTCGTGGAGAACGGCAAAGTGTTTCCCTTGACGTTGATGCAACTTGGGGTTATAATCCACCCAGGCTTAAAAACGGCCTCTTCTTTTGGGGTTTGGAAGGTGCTATGAACTTTAAATTATTTGACAGCAATTAAACTAGGCTGCGGATTACGCGCGACTTTTCCAACACTAATGCGCCAGTTATGTTTGAGGTTTCGACTTGTATTAGGAAGGCGTTAATTCTTTGGCTAATCGTAAGAGCTACTTACCCTTAGCTATATTTCAGCAAAGGCTAAGTGTAAGCCCACGCAAAAACAAACAGGCTGCAGCTTCTGCTACGATGCACATTGGCATGGAACCGGAAACCATTGCAATCATAGCAAAAGATGACGAATGCCTTCTGGACCTGTTAGTTTAGTTTGATTGCCAAAATAAGGCACGAGAGATGTACTTACACGATGATCTGGAAGTGACACCAACGAAAAGAAAATAAGGGCCCACAAAGTCGTCGCTTATTGAGCAAGCTATGGGTTGAACCGTTTAGAGTAGATGCAGGGATAGAACGAAACAAACATCCACACAAAGTGACCATTAAAATTGGCAAAGTGGCACAGCAGCGAGACTTACTCAACAGCCTTTGCCGAAACCTCAAGCATCACTTGCAAAGGAAAAAATGCCGTTCATGCCTATTATTTCAGTTGTGTTTCCTTTTGACAATCAATACATGCCTAAATTTGAATTATCCAAGTTGCTATTATGCTGTGTTGTTGATATGTGTTGCGCTAATTAGACACATTTTATTGTGCACCGTTAAGTGAGAATTCAGTCCAAGATTTGTGATATTCCTTTTTAAAATTAAGAGTGCAATTTTGGACCTCAGTTACCGCTGAATCACAGGTTCCAAAATAAAATCGGCTGTTGAATAGGGTGATTCCAGCAATAAAGAGGCATCTAGCATCACGAGACTGTCTGCATTGAAGGGTGCGTCGCACTTCCATGCTTTGCGATGAGATCCTGCGGCCCTCGAAATGCAGCTCAAACTGTGCTTAGTTTAATGGTAATGCAAAAATATTTTAATTAGCACTCGATCTCTATCATTTACCAATAATGCTCACGTTACTCATTACAGAGGAACAATACTGATTTGAAACGCTTTGTACATTAACAATAAGCCCAGTGAAAATTAACGATTATACTGAAGGAGGTGGGTCCACATTGAGAGAATGATAAAACGCACGACGAAGCGAAATTCAAGGTCAAAAAAAGCAAACAAACCAAAATAGGTTCTATCATCTACTTATTGCGCACCCCTTGCCTCATATTCCCACACAGCGTTTTTGGCGGCTTACCACCTGTTCAAATTCATTCCTAAATTAAATGCACGAATGATGAAGAATTTTAGTCTGGACTGATGGACTAAAAGGGAGACCAGTAGATGCGTTTTATTTTGTCCCGAATAGCGTCATACGCTTTGCTTGCATACGCTTGGTATTGCCTTTAGATATTACTAACAGACCGCAACACATTTTACACTGGATCATAGTGGCAGGCTATAAAGGTTTACGTGGTTTAAAGATGCACTCGTATTCTTGACTGCCACCCAATATTAGTGGTTTCTTAATGTGTTCTCTGAGAATAAGAAACTTGAACCTAGCTCTGCAGCAGCACTACCTCCTACAGCCCAATTCTTTCAATCCTCGTACTGACGCTTTTGAATTATTTAGTCCATACCATAGTCGGCTTTGCCCAAAATTGCCCATTAGCCTCACCTAAGTCTCTAATTGTCAATCTTGTCCCCATGGTATGGCAGAATAGCAAGCTGATGTATAACAGCCGCACTTGACGGCGATTCTAAAGCTTCCTTAGGCATTCTAATCAAGGCTACCAACCAAGAACAAGAATGACAACGTAATAGCGCAAGTAGACTTCACTGTTGTCAATACATGAATGTTTTCTTCGCTTATGTGAGCTGCCGGTTGGTGTATGCTTTCTGTCTCCACCGCTGCCGAATTTCTTGGAGAGCACACCGTAACATCCCCGTTTAATTAAACTAGAAAAATTGCCGATGAATCGACATCCATAGCGTTTGATGCACCATAGTCGCCAATTCTTCGTCGCGGCAGTCAGTGAGAAACTTTCAAGGCCACCAATGCTCTGGAGGAAATTGGCGAAGCACTCCATCCTACTTGACTCATCCAGCATCGAATTGATAATGACAGCAATAATTAGGTGTTGATGAGGTGCAAGTGACTCTATGGCGGCTGTTAGATCAGTCTTGGAGAACGGGAAATCATCCACGACATAGATGGTGCAGTCGCAACTAGCAAGCCGGTTCTCTGCGTCCTCTACATAATATTTGGGTGGCCCATGAGCAGAATCATAAACACAGACATATCCATTTACAGAGGTCCGATGCAACCGAAATGGTACCATGTTCATAAAACTGTTCTTTATAAACTTAATTAGCAATAATTTGCTATGCATTGTTCTATCCAACTCTAATATCGCGTCTTCATCTGTGTCCGGCATAATGCGAAAGTTGACAGTTGTGTGCTCACGATCACACGCAAGGGTGGATAGGAAGCGGAAGTAGGACTTTGTTTGCAATTTCTGGTATAGGATGGCTTCAGGGGTATTTCGAAAGGAATAATGCGAGGGTTGGGGGAGGAGCAGCTGGCAGAGGTGTTTGTCTACCCAGGTAAACTGGTTGATGTGCTGACACAGACGAGTGGAGAATGGCTTCGTCGACAGAATCCACCTCCAGCTTCGAACACTTATGGCGAGACTTGCCAAATCCCACACTCTAAGATATTTGCATATTCTCAGCTGCAATTCAGGTGGGAGATTGGTGATGTCGCGTTGTGCAGTATCTTGTTGAGCCTAAATTGGAAAGAAGGTATGCAGTCGTGAGCGACGTCAAAGTTGAAAGCGTGAATAGAAATTTGAATGAACAGAGGTGAACAAAGTTAAGTAAATAAATGACGAGACATAGGTGGAGACTACTTTGGCCTACCATTGTCGATAGTCGCCAACGCAGATACAAGGCTTGATGGTGATGCCGAAGCCTAAATAATGATCCGTGGGTGCAAGGGAAGCAGATTGACCTCAACGTGATGTTAGCACATTGGTTCGTTCAATGTGGTCCAGTCTGAACGTCACCTTATCATGACTCCCAACACGCTCTTCTTTTCCGCGAATCAAGAATGCGCTGAACCAATACGCAGTAAAAACCAACGTCAACAATTGCATCACTACGGATGTCAATTCCACTAAAGAGACACTACCAGGTAATTTAGCAGCCATTTTAATTCGACTATTTTTCTGGGGTTCGAAGACCAGAAATAAAGCGTTACTTGACGAATACCCCGTAAACGAATGTGTGGACGCTGTTTTGGTGACTCGTTTTCAGAGGAGGCAAGATAACTCTTGATGAGTTAGGATACCTGCAAGCCAAAGCGGCAGTATAATGGAAGTAAGAGGAAACCCTTTGTCTGTGATAGCGATAATAACAGCTTCATATGCCATGTTACCGCTTAACCACTTTGCTGGTAAATTGATCGTATACATTCCGCGGAAGTGAAAGTGAAATCTACGGCCTGAATCGGAACTGTGACTGCTCTAAAGACACCTCCACAGAACGCCTAGAAACATAGTTATTTTTGCTGGGTGAAGTCTAAGGAATCCGTGGATGGGCGTGCATTTGTTGAAACGAATCCTTACTAGAGCCTATTGTGGGCTTATTCTTCCCATCACAGAAGCCATGTGGAAGTGAGGTCGCTAAATTGGATGGAACCAATTTGTGTAGAGTGAAGCAAGTCAGCTTCCACTCTCGACGTCTCTCACTTGCATTCATGATTTACTTATTCCTAATCTCTCTTTAACCTCCCTGACTTGCGCCCAGTTGGCTGTGGCAGATGCCACCCTTACACGCAGAGCATGTTTTCCTTCCTTTTCACAAACGCGAGATACATGCTTAGCAATAACTAACCTTTAGAGCCAAAATCTTAGGACAATATGGAAATGGTCGTGAACGTTGCTACCAAGACTGCTGTCGATGTTAGTCCACCAGTAGCAGGGCTATTTTTTTGCTTACTTGTTTTTAGTTCAACTCACGGTGAGAAATGCCTCATCATTTTGGAGCCGCAAATGTGGCTCGATACTTTCTCAAATAGATCAAAAACGGGATCGCGTCGAAGGCGCAACTATCACTGCCGCATTTCTAGGAAGGGCGCAATCTATAAACTCAACTTAATTTTTGCCCGTTTTGACATTGCTAATTCAATATCTTCTCCTCCCCTCCATGTCGAGCCCTTTGGATTTGAGAATTCAAGTTCTTCGCATTCGCATTTACTTTATCCACTCTGAATTCGCAAAATCAATTTTGTCTCCTTCGGCTTTACGGCATGCAACTTGACTTCGTAAATTTAAAGTTTCCTTCCTCCGATTTATTTGAGTTTCCTTTAGATTGGGACAGTAAATGAGAGGACGACTGAAGATACTGCCCTTCATCCTGCAAGCTGACGTGAGTCATTGCCATTGTTAAAATTTGAAGTAAAGATATTTAATGATGCCATGCCTATCTCCACGATGTTTTAACAGGTTTTTCTTCTTTGTAGAGCTACTTTGCTCTAACGGCCAGAAACATGACATTTCGTGCTAACTCCTCGATTATTCAATCAGCGGCGCCTCCTTTTGTGCTAAACTCAACCACAGCCAGATAAGTAATGATTAGATGCAAAGGAATACTGGAAAGTGTGTGCTAAACACATGAATGAAGGCAATGAATTTATGCTATTTGAAGTTCGTTTTAATAGGTCAAAAGGACTATTGTGGAGGATCGTGAGTATTTCATGCCTTTGCGGATGGTTGATTGGCTGCGCAGAGACCTCAGTAGCGCCTTTGACATCTGGTGAGGCGTAGTTATTCCTGATGCCGTCCCCCAGTCTCACACGAATGGAGGCTATGGGGGAGGAAAAATGACAGTTATAGTCATGTTATCGTGTTAGAGTCTAGTCGCTAACCCAAACATCCAACCTACTTTACAGCGCAAATCATGTCACGTAGTCCATTAAAATTTATGGATTAGTTTGCAAAATGATTAAGCAGAGTAAAGGCAGATTTGTGCTTTGATAATTAAATTAATTCGGTATCAGATTATGTGGGTAGATAGGTAAATGCATCAACTGTGCTTAGCGCTTGTAATGCTTACCTCGCTACAGCAGTGTGTCACTCTGCCACTTCAGGAAGGACTCGCGATGCGATTCCTTTTCGCGCTAAATGATCACGAAACAGACTTGGTGCACTGGATTCCAGTATGATTATTTTAGTGGTGGATGGCTTCCAGTTCGCTTCAAACAAATGTGTAAGATTTTTTAACGCCCATAAGTCCAGTAATCTGCTCTGGATTGATCTTTACGAATACTCGTCTGATATCTTTCCCGTTTGCACAAGACCGCCACCAGAATTTGGGCTTTTGCAAGTTCAGTTAGCAATTTATATCAGTGGGACCTGGAATGTTGGTGAGATTCACCGTGTGTCGTGTGGATGGCTTCCAGTTCACTTTAAACAAATTGTAACATTAATTTGCTTTTCTTTGGGCTCCACTTCATGATTGTCGAATTTGTGAAGCTAAATTACCTCTCCTTTGTCCGTTTCGTGTCTTCTAAAATGCCTAAAGTGAGTTTTTTGCACCTAATTTAAGAGTTAAAATTGTTTGCATCCCAAATCCTATTTTTGTGAGCGCCTTAAGGTGCAAAGAGCATTATCAACTACTGTTGACGACGCTTTGCTGCACTGTTTCGCTAGGCCCTGGAAATTTTTCCAAGAGAAATATGGACTGCAATAAAAGCATTTTGCTGCGCTAAGAGCTGCGCAGCCTTCTGTGCATTAAATCGCCTTTCTTGTCCACATTTGCATTGTCAACATCGTATTCGATCCTAACTAAAGTTTTGCAATAAGAATAGCACTATGCAATCCACGTAATGAGCGTATTT
The DNA here is from genome assembly GCA_036345935.2 of Taenia hydatigena. Lineage (NCBI taxonomy): Eukaryota > Metazoa > Platyhelminthes > Cestoda > Cyclophyllidea > Taeniidae > Taenia > Taenia hydatigena. The sequence continues at coordinate 3,323,842 of JADWOT020000010.1, forward strand.
GTAAACACAGAGGTACTACTAGACCTGATATGACGGCTTATAGCACAAAGAGAAAAAAGGCTAACACGTAAGGCCTGTGCTTAAACGTCCCTTTCTTTAATCAAACATAGTCTGCGCCGGCCTGATGGAAGTTTGGAAATACATCTGTTTCCATTGGCGTCCATCCCGAGTCTTCTTAGGTATTTATGCAATGGATGGAAACTAGTTGCGCTAAGAGCAGCAACTTTATTGCACACCGCTCATAGCGCTCGCCTCCATGCAACCACTCGACAACATTATGAAGCGATGAGATTTGTGTTCTGAAAAGGCGTCATAATGCAAAAGCATTTTTTCTGATTGACCATGTAGCAACCCTAGGCTCCCTCGAGGGCAAAAGAAGGCAGAATGCTAGGGTAGAATATATATATTCACCGGACAGAGGAGAAATAGGCTGCTGGCATGGCCCGGAGGCCAGTCCACGCGGCTAGGGCAGCATGGCCACCTCTGTGTCCTTGACCGAAACGGGTAGTTCCAGCAAAGTACTACAGACCAAGTAACTAAAACTTAACTTTAACATTTTGCAACGAATATTAAAGGTGAAGATATTTGCAATCAGTTGAAGCAAAGAACATTGAAGATAGTCTAGGTCCCATTGCACCGGTCACTGACTCGCTGAGCAGCGCGTGATTGTCCCACGATGATCGCTGGAATGGAACAAGCATGAATGCTTTTAGATCGGCTGGTATCCACGATTAATGTAATCAGTACTGCTCTCTCTTTCATGCTTAGTGCTACGGTCGAAGAGACATGCATTATTATGCAAAACTGTGGCGACCGAATTCAAATATGCTCCCACAACCTATGCGCGTACTGAACTGTTTGAATGAGCGATATCTTAATTTAATATTTGCACCAATTTTGTAAAAAATCTTGGCGCGATATATTCCCCTAAGCAAAGGATCAATGTATTCAACAGCAAATGTTCACTAAATACAATCTGTAATTTTGATTTGTCTCCTTTTCGTCTTTAAATGTCAGCCGCGCACGCGCGGACCTGATGTGTGTTATTCACTTGCCATCCCATGTATTTTACTGTCATTTCTTGCGTACTTTGGGTCAGATTTATGCTTGCATAGGTGGCTGGAGGAGAAGGATTATGGTTTTGGCAGATGGTACTCATGTAGCGATGTAGCTAAATACCTTGAGTTAACATTCCTCTTATTTTTACCTTTTCTTAAATTTTATCGAATCACTGTCATTTTAAATGAATACACTGCAACAGCGAATGCGGTGCTCGCGACGAAACGAAACGCATCTGCCACCCGAAGGAAGTGTACTCCGCACATGCATGACACTCATCACTTTGCTTCGGGCCAAATACCACCATCTCACTACCGATGAATGCCCTCATCTACTATGTGCACCCATTGCAGATGTGTAAAGGCTGAAGCAAAAGTACTGTGGGTGGCCTCTTCCCCTTCAATAGTGCCATGTACAGCGCATGCTGGCACTACAATGGCAGAATCAATCTATGATGTTTTTCTGTGCCCATCAAGCAACGCATCACGTTTGATGCGAAAAGATAATCGAAGGTACTCATGTGGAAAGGCAAGGAGTTTGTCCCCTCTTTTTCGTCCTTTACTTCCTTGTGAGGGTTGGTATGAACCGATAATAATGTTCTGCTATGATGATATGCATATCTCCAGGATATTTTCAACATATTTAGTTCTTTGTACAGATACTGTGCTCTATCCGGCAGAAATAAGACACTTTGCTATTATTCCATAAGTGTCGCCTCGTTCTGTGTTGCATCAGCACTTCGACCAACGATACATGAGGCAGCACTTTAGAATTGGGATCAGCAATCACGAAATGCGGAACGAATTATAATGAATTTAGACTCCTCCACTAAACGCAAAACCTATGGTCTAAAGATGGAAGTGAATGACCAAAGAATATGCTGGATGGATTAGAAATGCACTTGGGAATGATCTCAATGATCTTTACTACCGCCATGTCGTAACTCGAACATTTGTTTGTACAAGTGGGGAATTATACAGACATGACATGTAGATACTGCTTTATAATGACTTGTCATCGAGATGCTGCCCCAGAAACCTCGAAGTCTTATGCAATGTGCTATCGTTGTGACAAATTGATCATGGTGGAGAGCGACGCTGACCAGCATTTACTGGCTAATGGTCGAGAAATGGAAGACAGGTAGGAACAGTGATGCTGCAAAGGCAAATGCACATAGACGTTGTCCTCAGAGGATCAAAAAAAATTAATAGGAACTGGCAATGCTATTGCCCAATTGTTTGGCTGTTTTGTTTAATGGGACGGAATCGACACTGTTCTCTGCACCAACAATTTCTTCATCGTAACTGCGCTTCTTCAATCTGTGCTGGACCCGACCACAGCAAGATGGTTTATGGCAAGATTTAAGAGGATGATGATGAAAGCGTGATGTGCACTTCAGTCTAGGCATTATCCCTTGACTATGTGATGGTACTGCAATAAAGCAGCCTGAACGCATGTTAGTTAGTGCAGAAAATCAAATGGCTATGGAATACAACCTCACCAACACCTTTGACATCTGGTGTCGTTCTATCATTCCTGACATCGTTTATTAGTCCCACGCAAAATAGAGCTTCGACGTGGGTCGGAATTCGAGTAAAATTTGATGCCAAATGAGGGAAAGGGAGGAAAGGGGAAAACAGTAGTCAGAGTCACGCTTACATGACCTGGGTCCTTTGATGTAATCTAAGGTGATGCCAAGGTACTTAAATCGAGTTAAATAGACTCACAATAAAGCCAATGATGATTGGCTAATTGCATTGTGCGTTGTTAAAACACCAACTTATTTAGAAAGATTATTAGAAGGAACAAAATAGTATCGACCAATGTAGTGCCATGATAGTTTTGATTAATTCCACGATAAACTACATGAGCAGATTTCGACTCTGTTGGCCAGCCTGAACTCTAGCCAACGTTAATTGCTTTGGGTGTTCAAGCGTCCATACATTTTCTCTATGTCACCGTGATGCTTAACAGCTTCAAGGATAAATTTGGGTACGATTATTTTAGACTGCAGAGGGTGAAGGCATGAAACCATGGAAATATTTGCAACAGCTCCTGAGAGTCTATGAGTTCGAACGAATAAAAGTGCTGACACGTCTGTGTATTTCAGCAGCAAATGGATTCAAATTCGCATATAAATGTCGTTGTGAATTTTCATAGTTTGCATAAAAGCAATGTTCTGAGAACATTTGCCGGCTTGCATTCCGCCGCAAAAAAAGCGTTTCAAACTGAAGGGCCCAAGATGTAAGTCAAGATCACCACGCTTTTACGATAGCTTAGCAAACCACTTCAATCCTAAAATCGGGATCTGCTACAGCGGAATAGCTGACCATGAAACGCAGGAGCGGCGAAGGATTGCAAGGCCGCTGCCATGACCTATAAGCTCTGCTGACAAACAGAAGCAGAACCCACCCACGTAATCCGACGCAGAGTTGACCACACTACCAAGGCATTACTACAGATCACAGTTGCCTTTTTTTCAAAAATCAGTCTCTCTCTCATTAACTCACATTATCAGTTATCGTAAACTAACAAAGGGATCTAAAAGAAAATTTTCTGTGCAATAAGAGAGGTCTCAATTAAAAATGGATTAAACATGCAATGATGCATAGCTGCGCATTTTTACTATTTAGGATGCTGTTGAAAAGACAGAAAAGGAGATCGGTCCTAACAATCTGTCGCAACGATGCTGTCGTGTGTCGGATGCCACTAGGTCACCAGCGATGCCCGCACAGTTCGGCCTGCCAACAAACCAGTAAAATAACATTAAATGCGAATGCAGCCATAAATGCGTTTGCTGCGATTTGATATTCTGAAGGTGATGGCACACGGAGCTCAATCAATGAAAATTGCATCAAAAGAACGTATCATGCATCAGTTCGAGGACGAATTTTATCAGTTTACGCCTAGTTCCTTATGTTAGGCCTTCTAAAGGGATATTTTTGTAAGGAAATAAGCCCTTCTTGCTAAAATAGCAATAATATCTCAAAGCGGGAAAAATATTGTGCATAGGTTTTTAATACTTTGCTGAGTGCGTGGATGGTCAGCTAGAGGAATGAGTGTATGCGCCCATCACAAGCGTGAACTTTGCTTACGAAATGGGGCAACATGTGAACCCAAGGTGAACGAGAATAGCAGAAAGGCATTCATTTCATGCAGCTTGAATCAAACTGACTCGCAAAAGGCAAGGGTATGTGAAGTGCAGGACAATGGCCAAGTAGTGCATCAGATTCCTACAGAGCATTAATGATTCCTGATGCCTTTCCACTCCATCTACACTCACGACACACATTCACCGAGGATCAGGATGAATGTGGAGGGTATAGCACTGGCTTTGTTCATAGCGACATCACCACTATATATGTTGGCTTCTTCAGCAATGCAAGCGTGTCAAAATCCAATCAATTGCCTATACACTCTAAACAACAACTAAAAATTTTAATTTTGTGAAAGTGGAACTTATTCCAAAAAGAGCTCAGCATAAGTTTCACCTTCTAAGCTTCAGGGATTTCCAAAAACAAGCGAAATGACAAGCACATCTAAGGTCTGTCTTAATGTCTCAATATCCTGTTCAACCCTTTAATGGGCTACAGAGGTGGATTGTAACCTTGTTCACAAGCGTGACTTGCAGACTATGCCGACTGCAGACTATGTCTGCCGTATCTTCCTTGTATTGTTAGAAGAGGAACGACTTGACAATATGTCACACGACACACGATGGTGTGGTGCATCAAACGCTATGGATGTCGATTCATCGGCAATTTTTCTAGTTTAATTAAACGGGGATGTTACGGTGTGCTCTCCAAGAAATTCGGCAGCGGTGGAGACAGAAAGCATACACCAACCGGCAGCTCACATAAGCGAAGAAAACATTCATGTATTGACAACAGTGAAGTCTACTTGCGCTATTACGTTGTCATTCTTGTTCTTGGTTGGTAGCCTTGATTAGAATGCCTAAGGAAGCTTTAGAATCGCCGTCAAGTGCGGCTGTTATACATCAGCTTGCTATTCTGCCATACCATGGGGACAAGATTGACAATTAGAGACTTAGGTGAGGCTAATGGGCAATTTGGGCAAAGCCGACTATGGTATGGACTAAATAATTCAAAAGCGTCAGTACGAGGATTGAAAGAATTGGGCTGTAGGAGGTAGTGCTGCTGCAGAGCTAGGTTCAAGTTTCTTATTCTCAGAGAACACATTAAGAAACCACTAATATTGGGTGGCAGTCAAGAATACGAGTGCATCTTTAAACCACGTAAACCTTTATAGCCTGCCACTATGATCCAGTGTAAAATGTGTTGCGGTCTGTTAGTAATATCTAAAGGCAATACCAAGCGTATGCAAGCAAAGCGTATGACGCTATTCGGGACAAAATAAAACGCATCTACTGGTCTCCCTTTTAGTCCATCAGTCCAGACTAAAATTCTTCATCATTCGTGCATTTAATTTAGGAATGAATTTGAACAGGTGGTAAGCCGCCAAAAACGCTGTGTGGGAATATGAGGCAAGGGGTGCGCAATAAGTAGATGATAGAACCTATTTTGGTTTGTTTGCTTTTTTTGACCTTGAATTTCGCTTCGTCGTGCGTTTTATCATTCTCTCAATGTGGACCCACCTCCTTCAGTATAATCGTTAATTTTCACTGGGCTTATTGTTAATGTACAAAGCGTTTCAAATCAGTATTGTTCCTCTGTAATGAGTAACGTGAGCATTATTGGTAAATGATAGAGATCGAGTGCTAATTAAAATATTTTTGCATTACCATTAAACTAAGCACAGTTTGAGCTGCATTTCGAGGGCCGCAGGATCTCATCGCAAAGCATGGAAGTGCGACGCACCCTTCAATGCAGACAGTCTCGTGATGCTAGATGCCTCTTTATTGCTGGAATCACCCTATTCAACAGCCGATTTTATTTTGGAACCTGTGATTCAGCGGTAACTGAGGTCCAAAATTGCACTCTTAATTTTAAAAAGGAATATCACAAATCTTGGACTGAATTCTCACTTAACGGTGCACAATAAAATGTGTCTAATTAGCGCAGCACATATCAACAACACAGCATAATAGCAACTTGGATAATTCAAATTTAGGCATGTATTGATTGTCAAAAGGAAACACAACTGAAATAATAGGCATGAACGGCATTTTTTCCTTTGCAAGTGATGCTTGAGGTTTCGGCAAAGGCTGTTGAGTAAGTCTCGCTGCTGTGCCACTTTGCCAATTTTAATGGTCACTTTGTGTGGATGTTTGTTTCGTTCTATCCCTGCATCTACTCTAAACGGTTCAACCCATAGCTTGCTCAATAAGCGACGACTTTGTGGGCCCTTATTTTCTTTTCGTTGGTGTCACTTCCAGATCATCGTGTAAGTACATCTCTCGTGCCTTATTTTGGCAATCAAACTAAACTAACAGGTCCAGAAGGCATTCGTCATCTTTTGCTATGATTGCAATGGTTTCCGGTTCCATGCCAATGTGCATCGTAGCAGAAGCTGCAGCCTGTTTGTTTTTGCGTGGGCTTACACTTAGCCTTTGCTGAAATATAGCTAAGGGTAAGTAGCTCTTACGATTAGCCAAAGAATTAACGCCTTCCTAATACAAGTCGAAACCTCAAACATAACTGGCGCATTAGTGTTGGAAAAGTCGCGCGTAATCCGCAGCCTAGTTTAATTGCTGTCAAATAATTTAAAGTTCATAGCACCTTCCAAACCCCAAAAGAAGAGGCCGTTTTTAAGCCTGGGTGGATTATAACCCCAAGTTGCATCAACGTCAAGGGAAACACTTTGCCGTTCTCCACGAATTTGACGATACCTCTTAAATAACTAAACATTTAAACGCTTATATCAGGGTCCCAACTTACAAATTAAGAGGATGCGTTTGAAGCATCAGTTCAGCGACTACGCTTTATTTTGACTGCTGAAGGAGGGAATATTTTAACATGCAACAGAAGAATAAATATGCTTTTTATTGGAGTTTCTCTACGCTCTGGTGTTTAGGGAGAGAGGTCGAAATTGTGGCTGTTAATACTAATTGAATACTGGCAGGGACTCAATGACATCACCTATGTTATGCTTATAACGGGCAATAAATTGTGTTAAGGGTGAATCGCGTATTAAGCTCCAATTTAGGTGGTTACATGGGATTTTTAGAACAGGAATATAGAAAGTGTCACCGAAACACCAGAATGTATAATCAAGTGGAACGGAGAAGGTGTAAGGAAAGATAGAGACAATTCTCATAGTCACTTATGAAATTCCAGGTAGCAAAGAGCAAGCGCATGTTTTTCATTTAACATCTTTATTTGCAGATGACGTGGTCTAATGGACATCTAAAAGCTTATCAAAGCATGGCGGCAAGTGTCAATAAACAAATAAAAGCATTCTTTTATAGCAAATTTAACGGAGAAGAATCCATTTGTCTTTAACCGTCTTCATTATGATTGAAGCAAGCTGGAATGTTATAAGGGCACACCGTTTTACACACATATATTCCACCCCTTCCTATTCGTTCTGCACCTTTACTACTCTTTTCAACACTAAAAAGAACACACGCTTCTAGGGTATCTCTCACATACATGCCCTTTAGTCTTTCCTTTTCCTTGACCGTGCACGCACCAACACTGCTTGACTGTAGAACCAAATTGTCTCGTCTCTATATTTGGCACCGTTCTTGCAGGTCCTTAATTTTTCTCTTTTCAATTAAACGTGGTCTTACTCACCCATTAAATCGTCGATTTTATCAACAAAATTCAAACCGAATCGTTAACCCTCACCTTTACGGTGGGCTGGAGTTTCTTTGACCCATCCTCTCTTTATTAATCTTCTCGACATAAGACAAATTGGGAGCTATTCTTTATTCACTGCAACATGTTAAATACTCAGTTTTTAATCGCGCATGCCTAAGAACTTGCTTTTATATGGAATAGGCTCCGCATTACGCAATGTATTAAACTTGGCTCATAATTTACTTCGTTGTGACAATTAGATCCTTGCCTTCGATATTCCATTTTCCTTAAGCAGACTTCTAAATAAGCACAATTTCATGATTCACTTGCATTTCGAGCCGTAATGTTCCATTCTTGCACTGCTCAACTCATCCAACTATAATTTCCCCACACTCGCACCAACAGAAAATCCTTTATCGGGGGATTTTAGACGCATGGGTTATTAAAGGTAACGACTCATTTCCACCCCACTTCATCGTGTAATATGATGCATAGAAACACTGAGTGTCACAACCCCTTCCTATGGTTCCTTCTTTGCTGTGCTTTGCATCTTTTGTTAGAGAGGTTACTTGAGCAGATATCGCACACCGCCGCAAATGCGATGAAGGATCAGCGATATTTTAAAGTAGTCTATTAGTGGGTGGTGCCATAAGGCTGGAGCAGCTTTGTACCTTGAATATTCTAAGCACATGCAAATTTCTCTTTCATATCACCTCAGACACTCGCATCACCAACTTCCGAATGACGCTATTGGATGCAGCTTAAGCTTAGTTGTCTTATAAGGATTCACTTGGTCCCGAACCTATTAGAGAATCACTGGCTGTATTCGTCACAAAGCATTTAAAGTGGGTGGAGTAACTGAGCACCCAGCTTCAAAGTTGCGTAACTGAAAAGTCTTTTTTGGTCAAATTCTGGTTGAGTTAGATAAAACAGTGCGAATCCGCCTTTCATCCGTCTTAGAAATAGGGTTTGGTAGATAAAGCCTTATTTTCCAGCATTCACTGGCAGATGCAGAAGTTTTGAAAATGATTTGAGTGACGATTGGAAATTTATTATGCACCTTTATAACCCAGTTCTGGAATCTGAAAGCAACGGGTGCTGCACTAATTTCACAGTTAGATCGCATCTATCTCCCTGAGCAGTGCTTCATCAATTCATTTAGCTATGTCGCTATACACAGGTGACTCCTTTTGCATGTTAAGCATCCTTTGGGGCTAGGACCGGCTCATCTACATTGAAGCTTCATATTTCTTCCCATTTGTTCACAGTTCGGAATCTGCGGCACTGATGATTGCTACTTCTTTTTGGCAAAGAAATCATCTTTAGCATTCTAAACAGTGAATTGTCAGCTGCCAAGTTAGCTACTGTTCTTGACTTGATAAGAATATATTTAAGGGGCCTAAGTTCCCGATTTTCGGTTGTGCGATTGAGTGCGCATCATCAGCGATTTCATAAAAGTGCGCCTATCAGTTTACCTGCCTCTTTCTTTACTAATTTATTAGTGCTGGATGGATCTTTTAGATTTCAATGGAATCACATAATTTAGCATAAAGTTTGCCTTAGAAACTGTGGCATTGATTGCCATGTTGTGAATCGAGCACTTTAGGTTGACATGTCCACTGAGTGGAGGGAATAGAGCTCTCCACATGTGATCATAAAACAATTTTCTTGAAAACCGAACGCAAATCCACCGATTTCATGACGCGATCTTGCGGAATGTAGTTATTGGTCATTTGAAGGCGAGATCAAAAAAATAATCGACATTTCTTACTTTTAACATTTTCTTTGAATAAGAATGAGTCAAACAAGTGACATCCCTTCTGAACTGTTAATAGTGTCCGATAAGCTTAGCCTCAAAGGCCTTTTGCCTACTTATGAGTTTATCCAAAGGAAAAATTTGAGTTGAAGTTACCGTCTCGTGCGATACGCGAATTTGGAAGGAGATCGTTTGAAAGATTATTTACTATCAGAGGCACACGGGTTACAAAATGATGATCTTCGGGATGAAATGGAAAGCATGCGCTGCCTTTATCCGCTCCGTCAGGAGATTTGTGCCCTAATAAATTCCACCATTGAAAAGATCAGTTAAAGTGAGGCAAATCTTAAACGGTAAGAGGCTATACGGAACAGCGATTGCATGAGGTGTCTACCGAACCATGTTGGTTGTTAATTCAAACATTCTGCGCTTAAAGAGCAAGTACTGTCCTTCTTTTGGCTGCTCACTGTTACATATGGTTTTGGTTTTTATTTTTATCTCCCATTCTAATGACGGGTCGTAGTCAAAACGTCGGTTACGTCTTGGTGCATTTTAGCTACAAGCGAATGAAAACAACAAAGTATCGCATGCATCGAGACCTACTGGTTGCCTGACTGACCAAAGGACCATATAATTGACTAGCATAAAGCATTTGCAAGCAAATGGAATTATTGTAGTAGCTTACATGGAAATGGTGAAAATAGCACTTGGTTTTTGTGCAATTACAAGTTAAGAAAGAAATCTTTGCCATGGCACATGCGCGGTACCACCAAAACCAAATCTCGTTAGTTACAGCGAGCATCGCAATTTGAATGGACGTTACTAATGCACTCGATGGCTTTGGATCCTGGCTAATGACGGGTCAAAAGGTCCTAAAATGTAATCACGATAGAACTCTAAAAGCAGGAAATGAAAAGAGAAACCAAAAAAAGTTACAAAATGAGGGCATATGTCTGAGCACAATTTCAAAGAAACATGAGGTACACATAATGCTAACTGTGAGACCTAAATACTGGAAAAGTAAAGAAAGAGGCAGCGTCGTTCAGCCTTAAATTTGCAATGGCTCTCGTTTTAGCGACGTGGCACCTCTTCAGCACCCACTCTTATTTGCAGCCCTCCCACCTACCGAATGCCATTTTTCGATTGGACTCATTTAGGCCCAACTTTTTCTCTGGTCATCAAACTCTGCTTAAAATTATTGCAGTTTTGAGGATTCGTCTTGAGAGCACTAATAAGTGTAATTACATATCGATGAAAAGAGACGCGATTCGCTGCACACACATTCAAAGGAATCTAAAGAGTTGGATTCTTTGTTTGTCTTCTTTTCTGCGCACGCTTATGTATTACAATCCTGGTTTGCAAGACATCTATAATAAAGTACCCGTCATTGCAGAAGGAAAAATGGGTAGCGACTGTCGGAACTGACGTCCAGCATGTCTACGCGCTCGCTTGTTTTTTCCATTGGTTTACCATATTTCTGGTGCATGTACACGAGGGTTTTGTGGTCATCATCTACTTCTTCGATTACTTCTGCATGCAATAGCATTGGGATAACTGACAGAATTACCGTGGCTGCACTCAGTGTGCAGCTAATCACTGCAGCCGCCTCTTCATTGTTTCTTGTAGCTGTAGGCACCGACTGTATTTGTAGCCAAACTGAAGGAATGAAACTGGGAAAGCGGTACAATAGTAGGGGAGAGAATACCACGCGACCCCTAGTACCAAATTACTTATTTGTTCTTTTTGTTCTGTCTCTTCAATTAACCTTTCATTTAGCATGAGTGACAGTAAGCCCTTGGGTCGATACTTCTGAGGTGTCTTAAAGTGTTTAGGGAGTAGACGAAGCAGACTTCAATTAAAAAGCTGCTAAAGAAGTCAAAACTGATCTAACAACCGCAGAGAATGCAGCACTGTTGAAGTGGACTGGTTCGAAGTGCAATTTGAATAGCGAAAAGGCGTCGAGTGATGGCGACTTGGGTGAACCAACTGATGGTTTCGAAGGAGCTCATCAATTTTCAAACTCAGCACATCACAGCGTCAGGATTACTTAGGCGGTCTGCAATTGTAGTGAAAGTCGAGGCGGATTCGAAATCAAAGGCAGCATCCATCCATACGCCGATCTAATGCTGACGAAAATTAAGGATTCTTCGCCTCTCAGTTGCTTGCGTTTAAGGTGACAAAATATATTGAGTTTATCGAATAGCCGTACAAGTAATATTTGACGAAATTCTACAAGTGGGTGCATTTTTAGGCAGATTTGAAAAAAAAATGTGATTTGGGATGCATACAGCTCAGAAAATGTCACGGAAATTTGAAGCGTTGATCACACTTGATGCATCTTCGTCTTTATCATTCAGTGAGAAAATCAAAAATCACACGTTGCTTAGGCGTGCACATGGATTCCAAAATAAAGGAGAGCGATTTAAGCACATTCGTTGCACAGGTCTGTCCAGCGAAGTAAAGTAAATGTTTGTCTACAGATGACGTTTCTAAATTGACTTTCTAGGCGGGGTACTTCTACGTCCTGGTAATTACACTGCATATAATCAAAAAGGATGCCTTTATTTGTGGTGCTTATCACGAAAGATTTCCAGCACTGGATTTAAAATCAATCCCACTACCTTTTTGTGCTTGTAAAGGCGACTAAACGCAGTTGAATTTCTGCTCGTGTATGCATCATCATTGTCGGTTCGTCACAAGTCGCATGCGCGTTGACGAAGTGGTTCAAAGTTACTTGAATGAAACACATACTGAACGCAGCTCTTCGTGATGCGAGAAAGTTGACATGATTTCAACCACTGCGAAGGCGTTGAGAGCGTGGACCATTTGTGAAACGTGTCTTGAGTGTGATGTCCTTGCAGTGAGATGGACACGAAGTCCTATTGCCTTTAAAGCAAAATTCGTCATCCACCAAGGCTTACTAGCCTGCATTGAGACGTGATGCACCGAATTCTAATGTCATTAAAGTGAAGGAACAAACACTGTCTGTTTTAGTCATAGGTCGATTAAAGCACATTTTAAACAAATTTTAAGAAGTATCGCGACGCCTATAAACCCGATAATATGCTCTGGATTGATCTCTGCAAATGTTTTAGTTTGCACAAGACTGCTACTAGAAATAGAGCTTTTTGCAAGTTCAGTCAGCACTTTATGTCATGAGGCCTAGGATGTTAACAGGATTCATCGCGCTTAGAGCGACATCAAGTCAAGCTTTTCTTCTAACAATGGAACGAAGATGCGGCAGACATACAAAAGGACTGTGGTGCCATTGGCATAGTCTACAAGTCATGCCAGCCAAATCGGCATCGCGAAATGAATTTAGCTTCAGTCGGCTCCCTTACATACATTTTGTATTACATGATCCATCTTCTCTCCTCTGTCTCTATTTCGGACTTTTTGACATCGCACATTCAGTTTCAGGTCAATCGGCTTCATTTTGCGCCCTTCGACGTTGTGAATTCAATTACGCCTACGTCGGGTTCATTACGTGCATTTTGCATTGAAAAATCTATTTCCCTCCTTTGTTTCCATCTCATACTTTCCAAAATTTCAAAATTTGTATCATTCTATTCGACCCCATTCCACGCTTTTTGAAACCACTTTCTTCTGCAGGGTTCCATTTCATGCATTTCGCCCTTGAAAAATCAAAATAACATAGTTTGCCTCCATTACGTACATTCCGTATTGCAAAATAACTTTCTCTCCATCCGCAAAATTTTTGCTTTCAAATGCATTTCATGTATTACGACATTGTGAATCGGTTTTAATCCATTCACTTCCATTTCATCCCTTAAGCATTTTTGAGTCATTTTGACTCCATCTGCTCGATTTTAGACTTTTGACTCTGTAGAATTAATTTTTTTTATTTCACCCAGTTTACATCTATTTAGACATTATTAATTTAATTTCGTCTTTTTCCTCTCCATCTCATGCATTTCAAATTCGAGAAATCAATCAATTAATTCCCCTTCAAAACTATTTTATCCATTTTGAATTTGTAAAATCGATTTAGCCTCCTTCGGCTCGATATCATGCGTTTCAAATTCGTGAATTTCAGTTTCCTTTCTTCGGCTCCACTTTACATATTTCTGCATTGCAAATTAGTTCCTTTTCCTTCGACACAATGTCACACTTTCCGAAAAGTTAAAACCTAATTGCTTTTTCTATGGCTCCAATCACGGAACTCTACTTTATGATATTAATTGCTATTTTCTTTGGCTATGTTTTATGCCTCTCGATATAAAGAAATCCATTTACTTTTTTGCCTAATTTTGTTTAATATCGCAAAGTGAAGCCAAATTATCACCAATTTAGCTCGTTTTTTGCCTTTCGAGATAATAATAGCAATTTGCTTCTTCGTTTTGTGCCAATTTTACCCATTTTGAATTTATGAATCCAATTTTCTTCTCACTTAAGGACATGTCGTCCCTTTCAAAACGGCGACATTAATTTCCTTCTACTTGGGCTCCACTTCATGATTATCGAATTTGTGAAACCAATTTACCCCTCCTTTGTCCATTGCGTGTCTTCTGAAATGCTAAAATTGAATACCTCCACCTGATTTGGCAGTTAAAATTCTGTGCATCCCAAATTCTATTTTTTGTGAGCGCCTTAAGTTGCAAAGAGTATTATCAGCTACTGTTGACGACGCTGTGCTGCACTGCTTTGCTAGGCCCTGGAAATTTTTCCATGAGAAATATGGACTCTGCAATAAAAGCATTATGCTGCGCTAAGAGCTGCGCAGTCTTCTGTGCATAAATTGCCTTTTCTCGGCTATATTTGAATTGCCAACATTGTATTCAGTCCTAAATAAAGTTTTGCAATAAGAATAGCACTTCGCAATCCAAGTAATGAGCGTATTTGTAAACACAGAAGTACTACTACGCCTGATATGATGGCTTATAGCACAAAGAGAAAAAAAGGTTAACCCTTAAGCTCTGTACTCAAACGTCTTTTTGTTTAATCAAAGGTAGTCGTCGCCAGTCTGATGGAAGTTGGGAAATACATCTGTTTCCATCGACATCAATCCCGAGTGAAGACTGGTTGCGCTAGGAGCGGCAACTTTATTGCACTCCGCTCGTAGTGCTTGCCTCCATGCGATTACTTGTCAAAATTGTGAAGCGATGAGAATTTTTGAATGACCAAACAACTAGAATTTAACTTTAAAACTTTGTTACGAATATTGGAGGTAAATATGTTTGAAGCAAAGGATATCGGACGTAGTCTGGATCCTATTGCACCGGTCACTGACTCGCTGAGCAGCACGTGATTTTCCCACGATGATCGCTAGAGTGAAACAAACATGAATGCCTTTAGATTGGCTCGTATTCACGATTAATATAGTCGACACTGCTCTCCCTTTCATGCTTAGCGCTACGGTCGAAGAGACATGCACTATCATGCAAAACTGTGGCGACCCGATTCAACCATGCATTACAGACGCTAAGCACAGTTGATGCATTTACCAATCTGGCCATATAATCTGATACCGAATTAAGTAAAATATCAAAGCGTTATATTAGCACAAATCTGTCTTCGCTCTGCCCAATCATTTTGCAAACTAATCCATTAATTCTTAATGAATTACATGACATGATTTGCGCTGTAAAGTAGGTTAGGCATTTGGGTTAGCAACTAGATTCTAACGCGATAACATGACTATAACTGTCATTTTCCCTCCCCCATAGCGTCTATTTGTTAAGACTGGGGGACGACATCAGGAATGCCTACATATCACCAGATGTCAAGGGCGCTACTGAGGTTCCTGCGCAGCCTATCAATCATCCACATAAGCATGAAATACTCACGATCCTCATAATAGTCTTTTCAACCTATTGAAACGAACTTCAAGTAGCACAAATTAATTACCTTATTCATGTGTTCATCACATTTTTTCCAGTATTCCTTTGCATCTAATCATTACTTATCTGGCTGTGGTCGAGTCCTGCACAAAAGGAGGCGCCGCTGATTGAATAATGGAGAAGTAGGTTTGACGAAATCGCAAAGCAGCATGAATTGGGGCTGGCTGGCTGGCTGGCTGACTGGCTGACTGGCTGGCTGGCCTGTGGTTCGATGTTGACGAAATGGAGCTGGCGCGCTCCCAACACGTGAAATGCAATCATCTGGCGCCAAATTGATTTCACCAAGTCGCAATGCATGAAATGCCACCGACGCAGACGAAGTAGGTTTGACGAAATCGCAAAGCATGAATTGGGGTTGGCTGGCTGGTTGGCTGACTGGCTGACTGGCTGGCCGGTGGTTCGATGGTGACGAAATGGAGCTTGCGCGCTCCCAAATCGTGAAATGCAATCATCTGGCGCCAACTTGATTTCACCAAGTCGCAATGCATGAAATGCCACCGACGCAGACGAAGTAGGTTTGACGAAATCGCAAAGCATGAATTGGGGTTGGCTGGCTGACTGACTGACTGGCTGGCTGGCTAGCCGTTGGTTCGATGGTGACGAAATGGAGCTTGCGCGCTCCCAAATCGTGAAATGCAATCATCTGGCACCAAATTGATTTCACCAAGTCGCAATGCATGAAATGCCACCGACGCAGACGTGGTAGGTTTGACGAAATCGCAAAGCATGTATTTGGGCTCTCTGCCTGGCCGGCTGGCTTATATCCTGGCTGGTTCGATGGTGACGAAATGGAGCCTGCGCGCTCCCAAATCGTGAAATGCAATCATCTGGCGCCAAATTGATTTCACCAATTCGCAAATCATTAAGAACTTCTAAGCAACACGGGTTTCATTATCTGCTGTTGGATTGCAGTAAGCAGTTACACATCTGTGCCCCCGGATAGGGCCGCATTATAATTTGAGGTTGTTGTCGGTAGTGGCATGTGGCCGTGTGGTAGAGACACCAATTTATCTGTTAGCGATTGCTGGAAAATAAGTTTTTATCTACCAAACCCAATTTCTAAGACGGATGAAAGGCGGATTCGCACTGTTTTATCTAGCTCAACTAGAATTTGACCAAAAAGACTTTTCAGTTACGTAACTTAGAATCTGTGTGCTGGGTTACGCCACCCTCTTTAAATGCTTTGTGACGAATACAGCCAGTGACTCTCTAATAGATTTGCGACCAAGTGAATCCTTTTAAGACAACTAAGCTTAGGCTACATCCAATAGCGTCATTCGGAAGTTGGTGATGTGGGTGTCTGAGGTGATATGAAAGAGAAATTTGCACGTGCTTAGAATATTCAGGGCTCAAAGTTGCTCCAGCCTTGTGGCACTACCCACTAATAGACTACTTTAAGATATCGCTGATCCTTCATCGCATTTGCGGCCGTGTGCGATATCTGCTCAAGTAACCTCTCTAACAAAAGATGCAAAGCACAGCAAAGAAGGAACCACAGGGAGGGATTATGACACTGTTTTAATGCACCACATTATGCAATGAAGTGGATTAGAAATAGAGTCGTTACCTTTAGTAACCCATACGTCTAAAATCTCCCCGACAAAGGATTTTGCGATGGTGCGAGTGTGGAAAAATTATAGTTGGATGAGTTGAGTAGTGAACGAATAGATCATTACGGCGCGAAATGTAAGTGAATTATCAAATTGTGCTTATTTAGACAATTCTGCTTAAGGAAAAAGGAATAACGAAGGCAAGTACCTAATTGTTACAACGAAGTAAATTACGAGTCAGATGGCAGATGCAACGTTACTTGGCTAGATCGATTTAATGCGCAGTTTGTAGGCGAGAATGCTGCAAGTAGGGTCACTCGAATTTTATCCCTGTGTGTTATGCATTCATCGATGTTCGAGTTTAATATATTGTGTAAAGCAGAGCCTATTCCAAGTAAAAGCGGATTCTTAGTCACGTGCGATTAAAAACTAAGTATTTAACATGTTGTGGTGAATATAAAATGGCTTCCAATTTGTCCTATATCGAGAAGATTAATAAAGAGGTAAAGGAAAGGATTAACGATTCGGTTTGAATTTTGTTAATAAAATCGAAGATTTAATGGGCAAGTAAGACCACGTTTAATTGAAAAGATGAAAATTAAGGACCTGCAAGAGCAGTGCCAAGCATAGAGACGAGAACATTTGGTTCTGCAGTCAAGCAGCGTTGTTGCGTGCATGGTGAAGGATAAGGAAAGACTGAAGGGCATGTATGTGAGGGATACCCTAGAAACGTGTGTTCTTTTTAGTGTCGAAAAAGAGTAGTGAAGGGGCAGAACGAATGGGAAAGGGTGGAATATATGTGTGTAAAACGATGTGCGCCTATAACATTCCAGCTTGCTTCAATCATAATGAAGACGATTGGAAACAAATGGGTTCTTCTCCACTCAATTTACTATATAGAATGCCTTTATTTGTTTGTTGACAATTGTCGCCGTGTTTTGATAAGTTTTTTTGATGTCCATTAGACCACGTCATCTGCAAATAAAGACGTTAAATGAAAAGCAAGCGCTTGCCCTTTGCTACCTGGAATTTCATAAGTGGCTATGAGAATTGTCTCTATCTTTCCTCACACCTTCTCCGTTCCACTTGATCATGCATTCTGGTGTTTCGGTGACACTTTCTATATTTCTGTTCTAAGACCTTCATGTAACCACCTGAATTAGAGCTTATTACGCTATTCACCCATGTGTATAATTTTATACACCCTTAACACAATTTATTGCCCGTCATAAGGATAACATAGGTGCTGTCAATGAGTCCCTGCCAGTATTCAAATAGCATTGCCAGCCACAATTTCGTCCTCTCTCTCTAAACACCAGAGCGTAGAGGAAATCTAATAAAAGTGTGCTTAATCTCCTGTTGCTTGCCAAAAAATTTTCCCCCCTCGGCAGTCAAAATATAATGTAGTCGCTGAACTGATGCTTCAAACACATTCTCTTATTTTGCAAGTTGGGACCCAGCTACAAGCGTTTAAATGTTTAGTTAAATAAGAAGTATCATCAAATTCGTGGAGAACGGCAAAGTGTTTCTCTTGACGTTGATGCAACTTGGGGTTATAAGCCACCATTAAAATTGGCAAAGTGGCGCAGCAGCGAGCCTTACTCAGCAGCCTTTGCCGAAACCTCAAGCATCACTTGCAAAGGAAAAATCGCCATTCATGCCTATCATTTTAGTTGTGATTCCTTTTGACAATCAATACATGCCTAAATTTGAATTATGCAAGTTGCTATTATGTTGTGATGTCTATATGTGCTGCGCTAATTAGAC
>JADWOT020000010.1:3342656-3385156 GCA_036345935.2 Taenia hydatigena
CGTGAATGCGTACATATTGCCATCATTATTATAAGCATTCGCTTGCACACGTATGTATTTTAAGCAGATAGGTGTTAATAATTTATGCAATTAGCAAACAAGGTGAAATGGTGAGGTCGCATGCTTTGTCTACTACAAGACGAAATTAAACTTGCGGGTGAAGTTATTGGTAAGAGGTGTCTTATTTCTCCAGACTAGATGGAAAAGCAGCCTGATTTTGGGATTAATAAAAATTGCTTAATGGGTTTGCATTCAAAATGTTAGCGTAGAGTCAATCCTTTTCTGGCTTTAGCAAGAAGGGCAAGAATCCTTCCCAGAGTGACCAATGCATCAAAGTCTACGAACCTGGAGTTGACATGTGAGTGGACCTATTGGTTGACCACCTTGAAGGAGTCAGAACCGATGTGCACGTTTGAAAGCATGCTTGCTCAAAGACTTAATTGATTGTGCCTTTTCAAAGTAATTAAGAGCCATCTCCTCGATCGACTGCTCGACAGGTACTTTAAGTCGAGGTGATATCAGTCATGACTGCAGATATTGAAGGCATAGAGCACAGTTGAATAGCCAGCGATGCAAGCTAAGCTTCGTGTCCAAAAATCAAGCAGAGGAGTAGCGTATTTGCAGCGGCAATGTTTTTCGGAATGTTCTCGAATTTGAGAGGCTGTCATTTGTTGCTCTATAATTTGCCGCAACTTTGAGGATGCAAGCGCACCCACGTCTGTGAAAGCGCTATGCGTCAAAAATGGATTAGTTCAAGCTTAACACACTGATTTTACTTGTAGTAAAAATTGCAGCAAGGTGCCCTTTTAGCGAATCGCTGAACAGAACTAGGCTGTGTATTCCTGCTAAAATCCCAAAAGTGCGGTCATTCTTCATCAGCTTTAACTTTTTGACTGCAAGCTACAACTCAGTGATAAATACAAACTTATCAACAGCCGTTAGTCAATGCAGCATTAATCAGGCGGGTAACAACGTCTCACGCAATAGTATCCATGACAGGCGAAGGCGCAGAATCACCAAATTAGTAAATGACTCAGCATTATGATGCCTTTATTTTATGTACTGCTTCTCATTGATCCAAACTAATGCATAACCCATAATTTAATGATCCTGTTGGGCGGAGTGGTATGAGATTCAGAGCATGTGTAATGAACGGGGAACGCGTCACATTGCAACACGTTCCCGACATTCTTCTTTTGGTTTTTACTAAAGTTTGCCAGGGCGAAGCCAAAAATTGGTTGACTTTAGGGCGGAATAAATTATCTGCCTCTTGTACCTAACATAAATCGTTCCAAGTACTTTTACATTTTGCGGATAAAACCCGCCAAATATACTTTACAGCAGCCACCCTTTTCAGACGCTACAAATGCATGTCCTGACTAAATTAGGGCGCGCTTTCACTTTAACACCAGATTTGACATTAGAAGCACACAGTCCGACTCATTATCCTGTGAGACAATTTACCGCAGACCGTTTGAGAGAACTGGAACAGATAAATGAGGGCTTGTAATATTAGATTTAATAAATATTTTAATGCTCGGCTACTAATCGGACATTTTTACTGCATCCTAGCCTCTAACCATTCGACCCGCTGATGAGACATGATGCAACGCAATGCAATGCGAACTAAGGCACGTTTATGTTTTGAGGTCAGATTTGGCCCCTCTCAGAGCTTGTTTATTTTCGTTCTTGAATGCTCTTTCCCAAACGAGGCGTCGTTTTAAATGGAGGAGATATAGGGTAAGCGTAAAACTCACCGAAAGCCTCCAAATATAGCTGACTTAATAGCGCCCAACAAAAATTTATTCAAACAATCCATGCCACATGTCTACAAAGTTGAAAAGACTAAGCTAAAACTATAAATAGCTATTGTGGAATGTGTTTAGTGGACAAAAGAATGCTTACAGAGATGGTCTGAACGTATGTGTTCTTCCAATGCATCCATTGTGGGGTAATCGGCAAAGCATTCTGTACAGTAAAGGCGTACTTCCGACTGTCCTATTCTTTGGGCTGAAGTACGGTGCAATAAGGATTAGGCATTTGCAAGGAAGGCTATAGCTATGACAAAAAAGCAGCGTAAATCAAATTTACTAGGAATTAGACAGGTGCCAACTCACAAATATGCGTTCTGATGAAGTGATCAAGAAGCAGATTAAAGGGTTGAATCTGTGCGCCGCACATGAGACACACGTTATGATTCGAGGCTATTTTAGGGTTTAAAAGAAAGTGCCTTCTTAAGTTCATTAAAAAGTGCATGAGACAAGACTAACGCAGAGGTTTTATAACTTTTCTAACCTTTTTGATGCATTAAAGCCAACCCAATAGTTTGGCGATGCGTTAAGCAAACCGGACAACGCGCACGTCTGAATTCTGAAAAGTCAAAGAATGCATGGAGTAAGATGTCGAAGTCCCATCGGTGACTGCCAAAGTACTGTCTGAGAACTGCGGGGATTCTTTTATATCGACTACTTACTAAGCGAGTAATTGTACTCAGATCAAATTAAAAGTCAGTCAAATCATCATGCTTTAACTGTTGATGATCTTCCCTCAAGCTCATATGAATAGACGTGCGGATTGCCAAGCATCGAAATGCACAACTTCAAACCAGTCCATTGGCATGCACAGGTGTAAGTGTAAACTGAAAAGGGCATTATAAAGGGGAAGAAAGCATACCTCGATGCTCGCGAAACAGGTGTGCTAAGTAAAGGATGACGGTATTCAATGACATGGAGCAGGAGCTGCATTTGAGGGGTTCCATATTGGAAGAGATGAAGGTCTGCGCTGAATTTACTCTGAGAAGAAACGCGTCATCTGAATCTGCTCATAAATTTTAAATGCATTAAAACACGGAAGAGTATTAGTTAACCAAAAAGCCAGGTAATGCAGATGCTTGAGCAAAGGCTACTGCGATTCGCCGGATTCGTTGCTGATTATATTTCTAGAACTATTTGCAAAACTTATTTCTATCCCTTCTAGTTGAGAAATTATTTGATAGAAAAAAACCACTCATTCTGATATGCATTTTAGATGTTTTTATTTCAATACATGAGCGATGAAATCTCATTACCTCTGTCACTTTGGCTGGAAGAAGTGTTTTGCTGAGTTGCAAAGCACTGGAATGGAGGGCGGAGAATCAATTTGTCCATTTTATTCAACCAGACCAATATTTGGGTAGAGACTCAGTGCACGCGCTAACTGCTAAACACTCGTAGAGGGAGGTGCCGAGTCGCACTGCTTGTAATGTATTCGAAGTAGGGGAATCGTTTTTGATAAATATGCACTTTCGTTGTAAAATTGCCCCATTCTAAGAGAGATGAACAATCCTCACGGTTTTAATGGATGCTTAGATCACCAACATGATCTGTCAAACTGTGGAAGGATGAAACACCAAAACTCGATTCTTCTCTGAATTATGATGCACTAAAAGCACAAATGGACTGGTGATTTCGTCTACATTCTCCACCGTAGAAAGGGTCCTCCTTGATGCTAACGGTTCTCTTAGCATGAGTTCTGTTAGTAGCGAAGAAATTGCGCGTTTAAGGTCACATTTGGCTTGCGTTAAATAAACTTTGACGAAGTCTTTGCCTCCGGAGTGGCACAAGACTCGAAACATGGTGATACACCTGGTAATAGACTTTCAAGATGTGCATATTGGAGTAAATAGCGCCACTTGGCACAGAATCTCTATCGCGCCCACGCCTGTTAAAATGAAATAACACTGGGACAATGGGCAGCTTTTTGCACTGCCTGGTTTTGGCCTAATCAAGCGTGTGTGAAGGCTTTTAAATTGTCCTTAGAATGCCTTCCTTATAGTAAGTGCGCTAGAGAGCCTTCCAGCCCTGATTGGGATGCGTTGAGGTGCCAGGTCTAGCGTTCATCTACCGGCCGCCCAACTTTGGACTCAAGTTCGCAAATTAAGGCAGATTTGTTGGCTGGTAAATGGGCCGCATTCTTACCACATCCCTTTAAGGCAGAAGAAACGTGGCGCTTTGTTGTGTCTAAAATTTCCAATGTTACTAAAACACAGACGCTTAAAAGGACAGTACCAAACGTATTCTTGCAGAATCATCATTGCAATGTATCAAACCTAAGACTGACTGCTAGTGGAGATAGGTTAAAAGGTGCTTCTTCGTGCCATGTTGACCAACTTGGTGAATCTGACTTAGCTATTTCCTGGCATTGCCTCTAAAGTATCCTTTGGAGAGCTTGCTAACCTCGATTCTGAGAGGAGTTTCAGTGCCACCAAGTTTGTGCAGGATTCGAATGTGTCTAAAATGAAGGCTATTTGCATGGTTAGAATCGCCACTTTTTGTATCTAGGTATAACAAAGGGTGCCCTTCATCAATGAAACCATTGTAAGTCTGGTGGCTGTTGTGTTGGAACCAATATAGAAAAAGCGTTTGACTACATTCCCATAAAAGTTAATATGCTGTCAGAGGCATCAAGACATAGAGACAATGAAGAGCATTTTGCCCTAGAAGACAAGAAAAACTTACCCTTCGGTAGAAAAAGCCGATGTAAGACCAAAATGGCTTCCGAGTTTGGCATCATCAATCTGTAATATTGTGGAAGAATTTGTTACGTTACTCTTAAAATTTCGATTTTGGAAGACTTCATTATAAATATATTAGATGAATGCAATAGTGAATAATAGAGCAAGGTCTATTTAGAATAGCGTTAACAAGGAAATCGGAGTTTCCTAGCTTGTTAAATACTACCTTGAGAACCAAACTCCGCACTTTATTTTTTTGACTTAATGGCATTAATTTCACAGAATGAACACAACACGAATATTATGGAAATCCACACTCATTATAATGCAGCAGTTTCCATGAGTTCCGCTGACTTCTCCGACCAAATTATTGTTTCAAATGAATTAAAAGCTAAAAAACGGTGAATTTTTAATCCTCTGTTACAGCCACTGCCATTGCTATTGTTGTCATCAATCTCTTAGTTGTGCCAGGTTGCAAGTTTAATCATCTTCGATGAACAAAGCGCTTATATCATTTGTTAAAACCAAATTTTAATGAAAGCACTACAGGAGCTGCCACTGGCCATCACAGATCAAATAAGCAACTGCGCATTGTTACTAATCAACCCATGGTTGCAGCCATTAAATTGTATCTTATTTTACTTTGCTTTGCCAAAATAGGTGTCTTATCTATAGATCAGATCCGAAATTTACCGTATAGCACGACAAGCGTCATTGCTATCAGAGCTGTCATAAACAAATGTTTGCCAAATTTAAAAGAAAACAATAAATGAACCCGATAATTTAACTACAGCTATGCATTTGTGCTATCTCAGTTTCCTCAGTGATCTTATTTGCATTGCATTGCAGTCGATTCTTAGTATCTAACGTCTGACAAATGAATTGTACTTCACAGGAAAGACACCAACCAAACATTTGATAAATAACGCGCTTGTTTTGTTGCCGCAAGGCACAATGTTGTGATATAACAGAAGGCTTACCTTTTGGGCACCTCAAAACTATGGCACTTGGCCTTATTAAGAACAGTTACATGCATTGATATAAAATAGAAATCAAGACCTAACATCTGATTGACCATTTCTGTGGTAGCGGAACCATTTGAGCAGTCTGTTCGTGGATATATCCCTTTCTCGCTTTGTCTAGGAAGTTTCTAATTGCAACCCTGTAAGTGCTAAATAACTCCTCTTGACTATTACGCTAGATGTACTTTGCAAACATGGGCATCGTAGCAATTCGTATGGAGAAATATTACTGTGCATTAGTAATTACAATTTTAGTTTAAGAGACAAAGTCAAGCTACTATTTTTCAATAACCATCCCCAGTTACGCATGTCAAGCATGTTGATAAGTCATAAAACGCAAATCATTTTTTGTGCAAAGTAGTGCCATATTCGAGATAGTAGTTCCAATTGCCTCGCTAAATCACCCATATATATGAAATGTGCCCCAGCTAGAAGTAACACATCCTTTAAGGGATTGGAGCCCACAATGCCGTTCCCACAAAATGATCCTTAGTAGTTAAGATAAGCAATTATATAATATGGACCATATTTATAAACATCATGACGTTTCTGTGCAACAAGGGTTCCCATTAATCAACGAAGTAGAAACCAGTTCCCGCTAATGACCTTGGATGTGCTAAGAAAATTACTTAACTTAGAGACGCGTCTCTCTTTAACACATTTGCGATCTGCAGTAAACCCGTCTTGGAAATTACAAACAACATTTGCATTTATATTGATTTCAAACGATTCGTGGTGCGTTCCATTCAACGCATCTGACCACATGAGTAAATTTTAGATACATATGGATGGACACAAGTCAATCACTAGTTAAACGCATGCATCCATAGCTAACAAAGAATTTCATTTGTTTTACTGCTTATTCCACTGTTTTAAAATAGGATGTAAGAACAATGTCTCTAATCCATTTCTCTTAAATACAATCACTTCTTCAAATCTAGAAATGGTCACCAAAGTTATTATATGCTTATATGTAGGGCCTTGAGTTGTGCACTCATTTGTTTGCATTCACGTTAAACGGAATGTCAACATTTAAATTTCCAAATTTGCCCTCCATCGCAGATACTATTTGCTTCTTTTAAATCGCATACTCACTCGCTCACTCTACTTAACGGGCGTGCACATCGCATCATTGTATTTGTCTGTCTCGTCATGTCTAAAGCCTCAAAATCACGAATTGACCATCAGCGCGGTCAGCCTATGGAGTCGATTGATGACGAATTAGCCCTGTTGTAGAAAAGATAAAATGCTACCCGTTAGAAAGAATTAAGGAATTGAAGCAAATTCGCCTAAAACATCCATATCCAAGGTGTGCAGCCCAACGATAAACTTTAAATGTGTCTTTGAACAAGCCTTGAATTTGTCAGAACACAATCCAAGAACAGGAAGTAAACAATAGGACTCTCCCATACTACTGACGATCCTATCTGCAACTTGAAGACGTGAGGTGCAAATTATGCTTCAGTAAAACGCAACATTAAAGGTCTGCCAATGTGTTATGAATTAATTAGTGTTAATGCAGTTAGAAATCTGTTCTGTCGTCTGCTATTGGGAGAGAGCTTTGCCAATCACTCGTAGTTGCAGTGGCAAAACCCATTCCCATTAGCAATTCGGTCTCACCACTACTACTTGGTCAGCTTTAACGGCAGTTGATTGCTAAAATGAAATCGTTGAAGTGCTGATGAAGACAAGCTTGGGACTAACTGTCTGTCAAGCATAGTATTGTGGAAGTAAGTAGCGACACTTATTTAGCGTCTTACTGCATTTTCAGGTTTAGGTATAGTTTTCGACTGCAGACTACTTCTGGATTAAGCACTCAATTGAAGGGAGAGCAGTTCATTGCAAAAAAAGGCTTTGGCGTGTGGGTGAGGTGGTGACAATATCTATGGTATGCTCAAATCCAGCCATAACAGAAAACAACTCTGATAGGGATAAAGGTATAGCTAAGGCTTTTGGATGCATCTAGAAGACAACCTTAAACAGAATTTTAAAAGAATTAGCTGTAATGAGATCGTGACCTCCTTCCGTGGTTTGTAAGGCATGGGTATAGGTGATCGTATGCATTCGCACGGAGTTCGTCGGATGTGTTAACACTAGACGAGTCTTAAAGCCCTACCTAACCTACAATCAGTCAAAAGTGTCTATCAGCGATGTTACGCAATCCTAATACTACGTCAACTCTGGCCTATTTAGCTTTCTAAATGGTGGATTTGGGAGCATTTTGCGTGTTTGAGTTTGGTTTACTAGTTCTTGACTGTGCAACCTCATATTTAAATGCATAGGTAATTTTGCTTACCCGAAGTAAAATATATGCAGTTTAAGTCCCACGAGTGAGATCCACTCACGAGATCGGTGCTACGAATCTCGCAAGTGATATCTGGTCACCAAAATTCAGAAGAACTGAGCCAAGGTCAGGACCCGCACAGACCAAAAGTAAGACTTTGGAAATTCTAACGGTGCCAATTAAGAGATGCTTGATGGTTTTGTATGAAGGCTTTTCGTGCTTTTAAAGGAGCAAGGAAACTGCTAAAGCAGGAATCTGTGGCCCCAGATGCCTTAAGTGGAAGTTGCAAAGATGAGATGGACGACGAGAGAAGGTTAATCCAAGCACTTATGACCAACCCGGAAGACGAGATTAATTTCCTCGAGGGGATAAAAGCAAGCATGTAGTTTTTTAATTATCACGTGTGTCTTAACATTAGTAACGATTTCTTTATCTACGCCACCACGTGTTTGCCTTAGAAGATGCTCAAGAACAATGACACCCGACTAACCTACATGTTCGGTGGGAATGTCATCAAGAACCCCTTAGTACCTGATCGAGCAGCGCAGTTGGGATGACTCATGGATTCGCTCTGTACGCGGCTGTGGTAAAAAGCCATGCAAATTATATGCCCATCCTGAAGAATTTTGTATGCTAGTGCACTATTCCATTCATCTAAGATAACTTTCCCCTTCTGAGCGAATCGGCTAAATGCATGTTTTATATTCTGCGGAAGGCAAGAAGAAAGATGATTGTAAATACAAATGTACTAGGTGTGGCAAAGAGTATAGCAACTTGGATGGCATGCACCAACGCCTCCTGCGCCACAGTAAATGCAGGTTCTACTTCTGTGTGCAATGCTTCGAGGGATGCAACACGTTTACGGATATGGTGCGCCACAGAAAGACACATGGTGGTGAGGTTTGATTGCAGTCCGTGTCCATTGCTCTACCACTAATTACAATGAATATTGCTTTGTACTTCCTGCAAAAGATGTATTTGAGCTGCCACCATCAATTCAAGAAGTTTTGAAATCACCGAAAAGACCTGAGGGCCTAGAGTCTCCTCAGTCCTCTATGTCCAAAGAGCTGAAGAGATGTCCTCCTAAAAAAAGGCGCAGGATAGAGTACCGCTGTAGTGTTTGCGGATCCTAACTAAACGCGACGTCATTGACCGGTTGCGTGTTCGCCTCATGCGTGCTGCACTCAATCCTAATGCAGATGAGGAAGAGGATGCTCCGAATCCTACCAGCTAGACTTAAGAGAAAGTGTATCTAAGTGCTGCCACATATGTGCATGTATAATGCTCTTTGTGACTGCTTCTTTAACAGGAATTTCGCGCTTCTTCGATGCGGTGATGCCTCTATAATAGGCTGATGCTTATTCCCTTTGAAATCTCTCCACCTTAGATGAGAACCAACAGACAAATTCAGCCAGAAATACCTAATAGGATTAGGACCACGTAAGGTCCAACTTGCAAAACAGGTGAACTTAATCCACATTCATCAAATTTGATCGGCAATTGGTGGTGAAGGTGGCCGAAGTGATGTAATTAGTTAGTTGTCATTGATTAGGCAACTATACAATTAATAAATGCAAAATAACACACTTTTGCCGATTAAGCCGAAACGAAAGGTCATGCCATAATTGCAACCCAGAAGATGGAAAGCGGAGCTTTCAATAAGGTCAGATTACAGTAGCCGCAGCAAAACCACAACTAAAAAGCGTACCTGCTCCTTCCTCAAGCACCATGGCTGCAAAGTGTGTTGAAACTGCACTTGTCGAATAGCAATGCATCAGCCGGGTTGATTCTTGCAGTTCATTTTGTTGCTATACATTAGTAATCCGAATAAATTCTTAGGCCTGCACGTTTTTGTTACATATAGAGCATTACCTCGATTAATTTCTTATTCTCACATAGAGAAGTCAAAAGGGGACATGATTTAATGGTTTGTTTACAATTTGTCATGTCCATTTAAGTGTTTCGCACTCCATATGTTAACGTTCAGCTCTGCACTTTGCCGTACTCACCCCATCACGATCCTTGCCCTATATCTTTGGTTGCGCACTTGTCTTAAATTTCTGCAAAGCAGCTAGCAGGATGAAGAGCAATATCTTCATTAGTCCTCCCTTTGTAGTCGTAAATTAGCATGCTGTGGTAGGTGTTACCCCTTAGCGCTATCACTTTTCGTTAGGATCTTTCATCGGGCAAGAATTAGAACTTATTTTAACAATGGCTCAACATCATGCTGACGTTTGAATCGCTGAATAACGAGCTTTTACGGCTTTAATCGAAAAATTAACCTTATCATTAGTGAAAGCGCAAATGTGTATATCTTTGTCTGTGTTCGTAGATATAGTTGGAAATAAATCTGTGCCTCACCTTCATCCTCTTCCTCTAAATGCGTGGCGAGTAATTTAGCTGTAATAAGGTGCATCCAAAGGCTACTTCGGGAACCAAAGTTGTTTCGGAAAGCAGTCAGTTATTAGGGTATAACAGAACTTGGAGATCTACCGCTATACTGTGTATCCGTGCGAAAGGACAAAAGTAAAGTCGGCAAATAACGAAGAGAGAAGTTTATTTTACTTGGCTCAGGCAGAAGCCATTCATGATGCAGTCTCCAAGGCCGGTCCTTAAAAGTCCGAGAAGCTATATTGTACTTGTTCGAGTAAGTATACCTACATAGCCATTGTCGTTCAAGGAACACGAGTCTCGTGCCGCCACGCACCACATCTGTCACCGATACCATTGATAGGGATAAGGAGGCGCGCTCCGAACTTACATAGCCGTCATCACGTTGCCTCGTCCTTAATACTGCCAAAGCCGTCGAAGGACATTCTTATTGGTTCATAACAACCCTCACAAGGAAGTAAAGGACGAAACAGAGGGGACAAACTCCTTGCCTTTCCACATGAGTGCCCTCGATTGCCTTTCCGCGTTTAATGTGAAGCGTTGCTTGATGGGCATAGAACAACATCATAGATTGATTCCGCTATTGTAATGCCAACATGCGCTGTACATGGCACCATTGAAGGGGAAGAAGCCACCTAAAATACTTTTGCTTCGGCCTTTACACACCTGTACTGGGTGCACATAGTAGATGAGAGCATTCTTCGGTAGTGGGATGGTGGTATTTGGCCCGAGGTAAAGTGATGAGTGTCATGCATGTGCGGAGTACACTTCCTTCCGGTGGCAGATGCGGTTCGTTTCGTCATGAGGCCCACATTCGCTGCTGTAGTGTATTCATTTAAATGACAGTAAGTCGATGAAAAATAAGGAAATGTAGGAAAGCGAGAGGAATGCCAACTCAAGGTACTTAGCCACATCGCTACATGAACGCTATCTACCAAAACCATAATCCTTCTCCTCCAACCACCTATGCGAGCATAAATCCGACCCAAAGTACGCAGGAAATGACAGTAAAATACATGGGATGGCAAGTGAATAACACATCTCATGAACATCACTTCGCCGAAAATTTGACGGGTCCGCGCGTGCGCAGATGACATTTAAACACGAAAAGGAGAAAATTAAAATTGCAGATTTCATTTAGCAAACATTTGCTGTTGAATGCATTGCTCCTTTGCTTGGGGCAATATGTCGCACCAAGATATTTTACAAAATTAGTGCAAATATTGAATTATGATATCGCTCATTCAAACAGCTCCGTAAATGCATAGATTATGGGAGCATAGTAAAATTCGAGCACCACAGTTTTACATGATAATGCATGTCTCTTCGACCGTAGCACTAAGCATGAAAGAGAGAGCAGTGCTGACTACATTGATCGTGGATACGAGCCGATCTAAAGACATTCATGTTTATTTCATTCTAGCGATCATCGTGGGACAATCACGCGCTGCTCAGCGAGTCAGTGACCGGTGCAATGGGATCTAGACTGCCTTCAATATTCTTTGCTTCAACTGATTGCAAATACATTTACCTCCAATTTTTGTGGCAAAATTTTAAAGTTAAGTTTTAGTTACTTGGTCTGTAGTACATTGTTTGTTGGAACTACCGTTTACGGTCAAGGTCACAGAGGTGGTCGTACTGCTCTAGCTGCGTGGACTGGCCTCCGGGCCATGCCAGCAGCCTATTCCCCTCTGTTCCGTGAATATATGTATTCTACCCTAGCATTCTGCCTTCTTTTGCCCTCGAGGGAGCCTCGGATTGCTACATTGTCATTCAGAAAAATGCTTTTGTTGTCAAGTGGCTGCATGGAGTCGAGCACTATGAGCGGTGTGCAATAAAGTTGCTGCTCTTAGCGCAACTAGTTTCCATCCACTGCATAAAGACCAAAGAAGAATCGGGATTGACGCCAATGGAAACAGATGTATTTCCAAACTTCCATCAGACTGGCGTCGACTATGTTTGATTAAACAAAGGGACGTTTGAGTACAGACCTTACGTGTTAGCCTTTTTTCTCTTTGTGCTACAAGCCATCATATCAGGTCTAGTAGTACCACTGTGTTTACAAATACGCTCATTACTTGGATTGCAAAGTGCTATTCGTATTGCAAAACTCTAGTTAGGATCAAATACGATATTGACAATTCAAATATAGTCAAGAAAGGCGATTTAATGCACAGAAGGCTGCGCAGCTCTTAGCGCAGCAAAATGAGTTCATTGCAGAGTCCATATTTCTCATGGAAAATTTCCAGGACCCAACAAAACAGTGCAGCACAGTGTCGTCTGCAGTAGTCGAAAATGCTCTTTGCAACTTGAGGCGCTCACGAAAAATAGAATTTACGATGCAAGGGATTTTAACTGTCAAATCAGGTGCAGGAATTCAATGTTAGCAATTCAGAAGACACCAAATGGACAAAAGGAGAGGTAAATTAATTGCACAAAGTCGGCAGTCATAAAATAGAGCTTAAGCAAAGGAACATTAATGGTACTATTTTAAAAGGGACAAAACGAAATTAAATGAGAAGAAAATTGAATTTATCAGGTCAAAATGGACCAAACTGGCACAAAAAGAAGAAGTAAATTGCTTTTATTGTCTCGAGAGGCATAAAATAGGGTCAAATCGTTGACGATTTGACTTTGCCTTGTGATACTAAACAAAATCAAGCTAAAAAGTAAATGGACTGCTGTTTGTCTAGAGGCATACAACGGAGCCAAAGAAAATAGCAACTAATATCATAAAGTCGAGTTCCGTGATTGGAGCCATAGAAGTAGTTAGGTTTTGACATGTCAGAAAGCATGAAATGGAGCCGAAGGTAAAGGAACTAATTTACAACGCGTAAACATGTTTAACAGAGCCGAAGAAGGGAAATTAAAATTCACGAAGTCAAAATGCATGATATGGAGCCAAAGATAACTAAATTGATTTCACAAATTCAAAATGGATAAATTTGTCTGAAGGAGAAATAATTGATTTTTAGAATTCGAATTGCACAAAATGAATAGGAAGGAGACGAAATCGAACTAACAATGCCTAAATGGATGTAAATTGAGTCGAGTAAGGAAAAATTAATTTTATGGAGTCGAAAGTCTACAATTGAGCCGATGGAGTCAAAATAATGTAGAAATGCTTAAAGGATGAAATGGAATTAAATGGATTAAAATTGATTCACAATGTCATAATACATTAAATACATTTGAAAGCAAAAAATTTGTGGGTGGAGAGAAAGATATTTTGCAATACGCAATGTACGAAATGGAGGTAAACGATGTTATTTTGATTATTGAAAGGCGAAATGTATGAAGTTAACCCTATAAAGAAGGGGATTTCACTGGGTCGAAAATATTAAATGGAGCCAAGGCATGGGAAAATCATTTTATAATACAAATGGAAGAATTTGAGCCCATTAGGACAAATTTGGTTTTGTGGTGTCGAAAAGATAAAAATGGACAAGTTGGGGTAGAAATGTATTTTGCAATGCAAACTGCACGCAATGAACCCGACTTAGACATAATTGAATTTACAACGTCGAAGGGCGCAAAATGAAGCCGATCGATGCGAAACTGATTGTGCAATGTCAAATACTCTGGAATGGAGGTAAATGAGAAAAGGTGGATTCTGCAACACGAAATGTATGCTAGGGAGCTGACTGGAGCGAAATTCATTTCGCCTTGCCAAAATCGCTGGCATGACTTGCAGACTATGCCAATGGCCCTGCAGCCCTTTCGTGCGTCTGCCGCATCTTCGCACCATTGTTGGAAGAGAAACAGCTTGACTTGATGTCGCTCTATGCTCGACGAATCCTACCAACATTCTAGGCCTCCATGGCATAAGGTGCTGGTTGAACTTGTACAAATTACTGCCTTAATATGCATTGGAACTTCTTATGATCACCTCCAGTGACCTTCCTGATGCGAGGCAACAGTTGGCTCAAAAACACACCTTCGAAAGCTCCACTGCAATCGCCATGAGTGAGTCGACAATTTCTTTACTCAATTATACCTCGAGTTGCTTGAAGTGCTTCCTAGCATTTAAAAGGCTTTAGCTGCAGAAAGAAACATCAGGCACTAAACGCTGAGCACAAGCAGACTAGAATTGGCAGCGCATTAATGTTGGCGTCTCTACTCATTCTCCTCCACCTTCTTCGTATCGCTATGATGTACAAAGTTTGACCAAAGTATGAAAGCACAATGGTACAAGGTATGCTGTCCAAAGCCCACCCCAGATGGCACTAAGAGACACCACGGGGTAGTGCCGCTAACTGATTGACGCGCGTCAGATTCGAGAAGGTCAATCAGAAAGCATGCCATCAGACATGCCCTTCTACGTGTTGTAAAGTCCGCTATTAAATTATCGTGCTTTTAGTGTGAACCCTAAAATTCTAATATTCAAAGGCGTCTCTCCCATGCTTCCATATACCTCTCGCCTCTGCCACAAAATCTACATTTAATCGTCAATCCTTTGCGTAGGCAAAATAAAAATCACATATGGTCGCACAGGCAAAACACATAAAATAGGTATTGCAAAAGGGATTTCTGGTTGTGACAAAATAAGACAAAAAACTTATTTGTAAAGACAAGACAAAATATTAAAGAATGAAATGGGGCTGGCTGGACAGCAGCGCAGCACGTAGATCTATAGGAACAAAACAGAGTTTACGCCGTAGCCGCTCGTGACATGGAAGCATCTGGGGCGGAATTAAATTCACCAAGTCGCAATGCATGAGGATGGGGTCAGTAGTGGCATGTAGTCGTGTGGTGGAGACACCAATTTATCTGTTAGTGATTGCTATGCATGAAAGTTGCATGCAATTTCATATTGCTTTTCCATTAAAGTTTTATCTAACTGAGCTGATGCACCTGTGCTTTTCCGGTCTGCAGATGGCTTCTCCGCTTGTTAAAGGAAGTCAAAATCTTCAAGGAATCATTAATTGGTTCAATTATTGGCGACTATAATAATGGCGCCTGTTTAGCTTGCCATTTTAGGGCACGGATCTTCAAGTGCTCACTGATGTACAAGCATGGAACACTTCAAGCTAATTGGGGTGGAAGTGATTGCTATGAGTGGGAGAAACGAATACGACCTGGTAAGTCTCTGCAGTTTTACCACATTCTTGCTTAGAATTTTGGAGACATTGAATTAGGAATTCCAGGAGACGCTGTCTCAGATCGGGGTCTAAGACAGGGACATGAGCAATCAACTGAGGCGTTCGGCCGAAGATGACAGACGAGTAAGTGGCCAATGCTAAGCATAGTAAATTGAGCAAGGAGTGATGATTTCCAGCTAATAACCCAAGTGTTTGATCTCACAGTGTACTCTGAAAGTGATAGTAGGTAGGGCAGATGTAGTTGACAACGAGACAGGATTCAGGTCTGAAGGGAAAGTAAGGAAGGTGCACGAGTATGAGTGGGGGAATCTCTTTACCCTGTCACGCATCATTTCAACATTCCCTTAATCACGTTACGGTATAAGGCACCTATACAATATTTCCCCACATTCCAATTTCGAAACCCAATTTGAGCTAGAATTCTCGATGAAGTCTTAGTCTACTTGCCAATGCAGATAAAACAAAAATCGGGAATAAGGAAAGCCTGCATTCCTTTAACTATGAGCATGATGAACGAATCAGTTTACAAAGTTCAACAATTCACACAGCATCGTAGGTAATTAAATCCCAGACTCCTGCATCCGCCTCCAAATCACATCTTGACACACCCATTCAAATATGTCCCTGCGATTTGTGATGTGATCACCAATATCGCTGACGTGCCATATCCGCCAGTTCATAGGCGCAGTCAACAGAGGAGATTTATTGACGAGACCGAGTTTCAACGCATAGTCCATGAAGAGGTCCATTCCACTTTCCTCTTTCCGCCTCACATCATCCATAATTACTATCCCAAATGTGTGTTTGGGCGACAGAGCCCTATATATGGCTTGGATTTCGGCAATAACGTTACAGCCATCCCTTGTAAATAGTGAAAGCTCAAGTACGTAGAGAACGCAGTCGAAAACGGCAGCTTGTGCTTTACTCAAGCATCTCTTAGCTGATTCGCCAAAAGGCGCTATATTGCCAGTATTCGGAGAAAGATAAACGATATTTGTCTGAGATAGGTCACGATGAGTCTGAACGTACAGTGATGTCGGAAGGGTGGAATTTACTATGTTGAGAAACTCATTGCTGTTCACACGCAATGGATGCACAGGACAGCAGACACGGCCTCGATTCTCTAAAGTGGAAAAGTAGAGAAGACAGTAGACTGTTTCATATGCACCGTAGGGAGCTCGAATTCGTGAGAAGCGAAGGTCAAACTGCATTTGATCAAAGTGCTGCTCAACGGCTTTACAAACTTTTGTGTTGCGCGGAATCGGCACGTCTGAATACAGTGTAGTGTAGACTCGTCTGTCAATCCACATCCACTTGCTGAGATATGAGTAGGGCGTTTGTAAATAGAGAATCCACTCCCAGCTTGGAATTGCTGTACAAACATTTACGATGTCAACAACACCAAGGTATTCGCACAACATTTCAACGAACTCTTGACGGAGGTCCGTGATCTTCTTCCTTTGCGATTTTGCCTGACAAATGCAATTGTCAATTAAGTGAGAGCTAGGAATATTCAAGGCAGAATGTGAATGAGCCATCGATTGCATTATGCTTGATGACATACAAGAGCGGAAGACATCTAGCCACTGGTTTAAAGTTAAACTAAGTAAAAATACCATTTTTAGAATGCCAGATGGGCTTAACTTACTTCCAGCTCCATATTATAATTGCTGAAGCACGCTTTGTGACTCTCGTAGCGTGAGTGAAGTAGGACTCCAAATGCTAATCTACTTAGAGAGCATTATTTAAGTGCAGTCCTAAGTGTAATCACATCAACCTGCGGTTGCGAATTCACTCCTCTTCGCTAGAAGAAATATGTTTAAATTTCCCCAAATCTTTTTATGTATTAAAGGCCTGTGATGGCTTGAGCGAGGTGGTTTTGTTAAATCATAATTGGTCATGTTCGAATCATTAGCTGGCAGCGAAATGCGTTACACGGAAAGGTATTTATTTTAACTTTGATATAAGTCGATACACTGTTGGCCAATGCAAAGGCTAGTTCTCTTGACCAATAGTGATTCTCAATGGGATTCACAGCCTAACGATATCCCTTATTAAAAGAGTATTCCAGTCTTACATCCAGTTATGATTGCGCTGATGGTTTGCAGGAAACTCAATCCGTGAATCCATTGCCCAGGCTGGAAGATACTCTAGCCAGGGTAGTAATGCCACGAAGGGTAGGTGAATTTGGCCCCAAGCATCCCCCTAATCGCATTAAAACTTGAAGACCAGTGCAGATATCTCGAATGTGCTTTCTTTCGCCATTAATTACGTTACAATGAGTGACGTCAAATGCTGACAAAGGAAAGAAAGAAAACTCGCAAACTACACCTCGCAACTATCATTATTCTTGATCCCTTCGGACTCTTGATACGAAACGAAATGATGCTACTTTTCATCCACTGCATCACTATCTGTGCTCGAATCAGCACTTCTCACTCTAGCGCATTAATCGCATTGCTTTTGATTCCCACATAATTAAGTACATATTCTTGCGTTGCATAAGTTCCGCATCACATCCCTTCAGCCCTTAATACGTATTTGCATGTACCATCAAGAAGTTAGATGACTTTATCTTTTAATTTGACGCAGATTGATTCAACATTGACGACAACTTATGCCGACCCTGCGAAGCAAATCTTACTCCAACTAGTAGGACAGCATCTTGATAGTAACTTTGGACAAATTAAATTACTGCTGCCGTACAGATACATCATCTTCAAAAACGGCTTAAAAATTTATTAGGTTTCTTTACTGCAGGATAGGAATTCGAGCCTACGACTTAGTCCACCTACTAGTTGAACTGCACTTAAGTGGTGCTTGAAAAGCTGCTTAAGTCTCATTGCCCAGTAGTGAAGAAGAGCAATGTCCCCTCACTCATTCCCACCCAGTCTTCGCTACAAGGGAACAAATAGGTCAGTCAGGATTAGTGATATAGACTAACTGGCAAACTGTTTCGCTTAAAATGTAATTGGTACTACATCCAGCTCAACTCAAGCTTAGATACAGCATGCACAACTTTTATATGAGTTCATCCTCTACATTAATAGATCCAAAGATTCCTATTATAATTAAGACCGGAGTTCTAGGCACTGTGACGAACATGTCCTTTAAACAAACACTGGGAGCAATACCTCCTGATGATGTGAAAAAGAAGATAGGAAAAGGAATGGATTTTCTTACGAGCTTTGCAAAAAACTCGTCTCTCGTGTCAGCATTAGTGACTAGGTGGATGTAATGCGCCTAGGAGACTTTAAGATATATTATCAATTGTAGAGCACATTTGAATGGCGTTGGCAAGATGTTATTTGGAGGTAAATGCAGGCCCTTGAAACCTATTTGACATCGGCTCTGAGGAAATCACTCTACTCACCAAAGCGGCTCAATTAAATAATTGGACTGCAATTGACGCAATTTGCAGCATTCTGTTCTTCCCTATATGATTCCCTTTCTGTCTGCAATTGGCAAGTTTTATTATGGCGTCACAAAATGCATCCCACTAGCCGAAATTTGTTTACTTGTGCAAGCACATGGCAAGGCTTTTAGGAAAATAAATTCCGTAACATGTGCTTGCATGAGGCACAAATCAGTGGAGGTAATGTTCTTACGTACACTCATATAGCGAAACCGAATTCGTCAAACGAACTTCATCCCCATGTAAAGTGATTGGCCACCACAACTTACACTGAGAGTAATTTACTCGCACCCACAGTCATGTGGCAAATGTTTGTTTGTGGTAATCTTTATTTTTAATGTCTTTCCTCCGCTGATTTAGGAATCTACTTGCACCTAACACATGAGGAAATACAATTTTTTGTAGTTTGTTGCATGAGATGAATTCAAACAATTTGATAACCAAAATTGCTAGCTTGTGATGCGCTTGCAGGATGGAACGATCAAAAGGTGCGGCTATATACCGAACAAGGTAAGTTTATAAATTGCGCATATGTGTGGGTACGTGTAATGATGTCAGAAGATCAGTGGAGACAGGATTAACAAAAAGACCAGAGCAAAGAATAGAGGCAAAAGCATAAATTTAATGCTAATAAATAAGGAATCGCATGTTTATTTCACAATAGGAGCACCATGTCGTAATTCTTTAGTCAGCTATTTTTTCATTCTGGCGAACAAATGTGACAGAATAAAAATTGGGAAAAGATAATTGTGTAACTACCTTTAACAAATCATCAGTTGCACTATTTCTCTACGCTGTGCACTTCTAAAGAACTCTTCACAGTCTAGAGGTTCGCTGCGTTGCCTAGTATACCACGCCTCGAAAGGCCATTGTTCTGATCTGTAAAAGATATCACTGTTTATTCTTCTTTAAATCTATCCTCAACACGGTTGCATTGAGATGAATCGTAGATATGGTGCCTTGGCCCTAATCGATGGCATTAGAAATCCCCACGACGCTAAACCATTTGATTAAAAACGACACCTTGATGATTTGGCGCAGTCTTCATACTCATGCAGCCTCTTAGTAGTGCATCTTAACCAATAAACATCGGTGGGTATTTAATACTTGGCGTTAGAATTTTCGACGAACACTTCACGGCAGCCTTTAGGGTAGCTACTATGTAGGACGGACTGTGTCTAAATCCGCCTTATTTCTCACCTTACACACTTCCTGGCCATCAGGGATTAATTACAATCTGCATTGACTAAATGAAATGAGCAAATCAACGGACGTCAACTTTGAGATTCCAAAAGGCATTGCCTCGCTCTGATTACCACACCAACGTAAAATACGTGTTGCAGATGTCGTAGAATGTTAAATTCGAATAATTTTTGCATCCATACACAGGAGAAATGCATCCATTCTAGGCTGCTGTCATGATTATCCCGAGTAATTCTGAGTGAACGGTCCATTTAGCACAATTTCAAAGACCGAGTGCAGCTGCATTAGTTGCTTGCAAGATGCTTTAATCCAAAAATGTGCCTGCTATTAAAAAATGGTAAGCATGCATAAAAGCCTACAGTTAGGGGACGACATTTAATAGCGATTACACTATCCTGATCGTTCTGCACAGTTTGTACACCTAACATCGCACATACGACGTTGTCTCGGGTTGTGCACAATCCTTGGGAAGAATCAATTGCGCATAGGTACAGTTCACCTCCCACATCACTCCATTCGCCTATATCCAACAGGCAAACGCCACGATTCGCAGCATGATTATGAGCTGTTTCTCTAGCATTAACAAAAGAAGAGGCCTTATGGGTAACAAATAAGAGCAAGAGAGAATCAACGGGTCCCATATCAAACTACTGCACAAGTATTAGCAGGCAAGTTGCAATGCGATATCATGATCCTGGTATTAGTCGCATTATATTTTTGTTCTGTGTGGTATCAAACAAGGAATCTGCTAAGTGAGACGACAGTCAATCTTAAAATTTAGCTTGCTTCGTTTCCCCTATAGTTCGTGTCTATTTTCGTCTGCTGTGCACGCGGAAATCAGGTCTGGAAGAGGACGGCTACTCGATCCCTCATTGTGATGTCCTAATGGACGGATGCTGGTCCCAACAATGACCTACGATTATTGGCACCCATTTCATAGCTCTTGGCGTCGTACAACCCAGCACAGCTTCTGCAATTTGCCATCGGGATCTGCTGGGGGGACAAGAGCAGAGATCTAAATAGGGACATCTCAAATGCGTCGCGTCAGAGGAGAGATTACAGTAAACTCAATTAACTGGTGATCCAACCTGTTGCGTATTCAAGAGCCAAGAGGTCGCGACTGTACTCCATCTGCTTCTTTACGACCAAAAATGTGAATTGCCCGTTATCATGTCATCACCAAGAGGACCTTCGCTCTCATTTTGAATCTCAGTAGTCCGCTTGGTATTGTCTCCTTTTAGTAAGAATTTTACGTGTGTTGTCACACTGATGCCCAATAAGAGCGAAATGGACCAGCCGTCTTTAGTCACATTACAGCATTTTGGCTCTTGATTTTACTTAAAGTAAATTGGCATAATTCTGCCATATTTGCTTCTCTCTACACGTCGATCTGCTCATTCGCTTGTTTGCTTGATTCCACTTCCGCACTTATCTGAATTCGTCCACAAATCCACCTCCTCATCTGCCTACATGCACAGTTAGGCAAGACATTTTCAACAGGGCTTTTAAAGATGTCGTTGCATCGAACCATCAACACAAAATCAGTCAGCATCGTAAACATCCGTCCACACAATTTGCACACTGATCCACTAATCTCCAGCCATTCTGGTAACCCGTGCCTCAATAACTCACATTTCCATTAATCGATGTTTATTTTTCCGTCAATTATCTAATCTACATTTGTCACACTCTGCTCAACGTTACCATAGTCACCTGCTGCACTGCCGTGCGACACTGCATCCGTTGCTCTAACATTGAAGCAAACATTCATGTGCTGATGTTTCACCTCTTCTGACTTCACTTTCTGCAAACTTTTCTCTCCGCAGCAAATTGGCAGTCTTTTCTGAGATTCTTCAAATACTTGGGCTATTTCCAACAGAGCGACAGAGTAAAGCGAGAACTTACTCTATCCTATGCAAATAAGAAGTCATTTAAGGAGTAACTCACAAAAAATTCCGAAAACAATCATTTGTAATGTCGACTCACGTAATCACAACGTGTTCCGACAAAAATACACTAGATCACCTTAATGTGAATGGGCAGTAAAGTTGTTTCACTGTGAACTGATCGCGCCTACCCAACTACATATACGTTAACGCAGCCAATTTGTCGCAGTGTATGCGTTCATCCCAATGACTACAATCCCAAGCCGATTGAGAGGCGATGACGTCCTTTCGATAAGGGCGCGGGTGCCAGTGGATCCACCTCAAGTTCTTTCTCTTGAGATTCTTTTACATTTGCCCTACCCTCTTTAATGAAATAGACTTGCTGTCCCATTGACAGACACTCATCCCATTACTCAAATAGATGCGAATGACTACTTCGCATGTCGTTGTCACCCATTCGCCACCCAATTATCCCTGAAAAGCTATTATGTTCTAAATGAGCATGACGCTGACCACACGTCATTTTCGATGTGCACATAATCATGTAGGCGCAGGATATCCGAACAACCTCCCGGGATGTGTCAGCAGCTCTCTCTCATCAGATTGGGCATTGTTGTGACGGATCGTAGACAGACTTGTTCAGACTGGCGACTCTTGCGTTACGATTGAAAGGGAATTGAGTGCGGAAGAAATAATGCCGCAATGTGTAGACAGTCTACAAATTAGTGCGACCGTGGTCTGCTTTGCTCATCATCGACTCTGCTCCATTAATAGCTGACTGCAAAAGCGCATAAAATTAACAGGCATTGATGGCTCATATCAGTGCACGATGATTAGGCCATACGCAAGGAGTCGTCAGGTAGGTGAAGTGATCGCATAAATATCGTGGCATCCTGGCACTTGGCATCTGTAAGGAGTAGCATCCCATAAACTCAATCCATGAAAAGCACTGAGCTCATTTTTACCTAAGGTAGTGTGCAGATCGTGCTCCAGAATCATCAAAGCATCATCTCATTGCACCGCTGTAGCCATGCTTTTCAACTCTGCAGTCCAATTCATCACTGATGAAAGAGGCCCGCACACAGAACATTGTTCCACATGGAAGCATGAGTTCTTCATGAAACACCAGGCCACACAATTACTAATGTAGCGATAACGGCATCTACTTGTTTTTTTATTTCGGCAAATAGTTCTCTGTGTGCTTACCGGTGGACAAATAAGCAGCACTGTAATTAATCTGGAATGAGAGCAGTTGTTAACAGCCGCATGACTAAAATGATAGTTAAACTGGGTTATTTTGTTTTGTTCTTGCACAGGGTTTTTGCCACCTTTGTTGGAAATTCTAACAGCCATTAAGTTGGACCAAAAGCGAAGACGAAGTGATGAACAATCAAATGAGTCGCTTGATCTAAGATGAGAGGCCTAACTGGTAAGTGGTAATCTAAGGGGGTGCAGCCAAGCACAGAATATTTGCGATTTTATGAGTACAATTTTAATGCTGATAATACCCAATCGGATCGACAGTAGATAAGATTGATGTAGTTGACAAAATGGTGGGGTTCTGATCAACCGAAGATATGGAGAGATAAACTAAATTAGGAAAGGCTTTTTCCATACCAAAAATACAACTTAACTTGCCAATAGTACTTCACTCATGCACTATACTTTGAAACATTTGTACTTATTGCGAAGCATTGGTTAAGCTAGAGTCGCTGTTGATGATCTTGTCTAAGTGACTGAGCCTATTAACCTCAACACAAGGCAAGTGCCACAGCAACTTGCATTATGGGTTCTTGAATTTTCCTCTAATGCACATTTTGTAAATATAGCTACCCTAGACATGCCATGTTTACCTAATAATTGGCACAGTTTTCAGAGGAAAGCCATAGATGAGACGGGGTTTCTCCGCATACCGCATAATGACTTACCAACGTGTGACGCAGACAAATTTGTGAGGACATATTCTATTCCTAGAAATAGATCCATAATTATTTAAGCATTAATTAACCCTATGGTCATTTGTTCTCAAATGTTGACCTAGATCTGCCCCGAAAATTCCCTCAGTGACGATCTACACACTGCGTACTTGATGCACACAAAATTTCCTTGGTTGACTATCGTGACTGTACCACCCGTTGAGCAGAATCGACAAATTTAAAATGAGGCGAGGCCAGAATGAAGGTGAGTAGAGTAGAGTCATGTGTGTAAAAGCTTTGCCAACATTAGCAATTGTTAAGTATCAAACTAATGATCCTGACGTCCATTGTCCCATTCATTTTTCTAATTTGCATCATGCGCTACTAAAACCGGTTTATTAGGAAGACAAAAAAATTCGAGCTTTGCCCATTTAAAGAGAAAATTATGTTCTACAGATTCATGAATAGCAAAACTTTACAGCGATGCCTCTTTTACTTAGTCTCTCTTCTCTGCCTTTTAATCATCAGATGTAAACTTTTAATGCTTTCAGTGCAGGCTTATATCAAGTGCTTGTATATTTTTATATGCTTGTATACATATATATAAATGTCTACAAAGTTGTAGACTAAGCTAAAACTATAAATAGCTAATGTGGAATGTGTTTAGTGGACAAAAAATACTTGGAGAGATGGTCTGAACGTATGTGTTCTCCCAATGCACCCATTGTGGGGTAATTAGCAAAGCATTCTGTACAGTAAAGGCGTACTTCCGATTCCCCTATTCTTTGGGATGAAGTACGGTGCAATAAGGATTAGGCGTTTGTAAGGAAGGCGAAAGCTTTGACAAAAAGGCGGAACAAATCAAATTTAATAGAAAATAGACATGCCAACTCACAAATATGCGTTTTGATGAAGTGATCGAGAAGCAGATTAAAGGGTTGAATCTGTGCGCCGCACATGAGACACACGTTATGAATCGAGGCTATTTTAGGGTTTACAGGAAAACGCCTTTCAAGTTCATTAAAAAGTGCATGAGGCAAGACTAATGCAGAGGTTTTATAATTTTTCTAACCTTTTTGATGCATTAAAGCCAACCCGATAGTATGGTGGCGTTAAGCAACCCGGAAAACGCGCACGTATGAATTCTGAAAGGCCAAAGTATGCTTGGAGTAAGATGGTGAAGTCCCATCGGTGACTGCCAAAGTACTGTCTGAGAACGGCAGGGATCTTCTAAGTCGACTGCTTACTAAGCGAGTAATTGTATTCAGATCAAATTAAAAGTTAGTCAAATCGACATGCTTTAAGTGTTAATGATCTTCCCTCAAACGCATATGAATGGACGTGTAGATTACCAAGCACAGAAATGCACAATTTCATACTTGTGCATTGGCATGCACAGGTATGAGTGTAAATGGAAAATGGCATTATAATTAGTGAAGAAAGCATACCTCGATGCTCGTGAAACAGGTGTGCTAAGTAAAGAATGACGGTTGTCAAAGACCTAGAGCAGGAGCTGCATCTGGGGGTTCCATATTGGAAGAGATGAAGGTCTGCGCTGAATTTACTCTGAGAAGAAACGCGCCAATTGAATCCGCTCTTAAATTCTAAATGCATTAAA
This sequence comes from Taenia hydatigena, assembly GCA_036345935.2. Lineage (NCBI taxonomy): Eukaryota > Metazoa > Platyhelminthes > Cestoda > Cyclophyllidea > Taeniidae > Taenia > Taenia hydatigena. The sequence continues at coordinate 3,367,986 of JADWOT020000010.1, forward strand.
GCACAGAGGTGTATTAGTTAACCACAAACCAGGCAATGCAGATGCTTGAGCAAAGGTTACTGCGATTCGCCGGATTCGTTGCTGATTATATTTCTAGAACCATTTGCAAAACTTATTTCCACCCCTTCTAGTTGAGAAATTATTTAATAGAAAGAATCTCTTATTCTGATTAACATTCGAAGTGTTTTTATTTTAATGCATGTGCAATAAAATCTCATTACCTCATTGTCACTTTGACTGGAAGAAGTGTTTTACTGAGTTGCAAAGCGCTGGAATGGAGGGCGGAGAAACAATTTGTCCATTTTATTCAACCAGACCAACATTTGGGTAGAGACTCACTGCACGCGTTAATTGCTAAACACGCGTAGAGGGAGGTGCCGAGTCGCACTGCTTATGGTGCATTTTAAGTCGGAAAATCGTTTTTGCTAAACATGCACTTTCGTTATGAAATGGCCCCATTATTAAGGAGATGAACAATCCTCACGGTTTTAATGGATGCATAGATCACCAACATGATCTGTCAAACTTTGGAAGAATGAAACACTAAAACTCGAATCCGCCCTGTATTATGAAGCGTTAAAGGCACAAAAGGACTAGTGATTTCGCCTGCATTCTTTACCGTAGAAAGGGTTCTTCTCCTTGATAATAACGGTTCTCTTAGCATGAGTTTTGTTAGCAGCGAAGAAATCGCGCGTTCAAGATCATATTTCGTTTACGTTACATAGAGTTTGACGAGGTCTTTGCCTCCGGAGTGACACAAGACTCGAAACATGGTGATAAACCTAATAATAGACTTTCAAGATTTGCATATCGGAGTAAATAGCGCCACTTGGCACAGAATCTCTAGCGCGTTCACGCCTGTTAAATTGAAATAACGCTGGGAGAATAAGCAGCTTTTATGCACCGCCTGGTTTTGGCCTAATCAAGTGTGCGTGAAGGCGTTTAAATTGACCTTTGAATGCCTTCTTTATAACGTGTGCACTAGAGAGCCTTTCAGCCCTGATTGGGATGTGTCGAGAAGCTAGGTGTAGCGTTCATCTACCGGCTGCTTAACTTCAGACTCCAGTAAGCAAATTTAGGCAGATTTGTTGGCTGGTTTATGGGTCGAATTCTTACCACTCTCCTTTAAGGCAGAAGAAACGTGGCGCTACCAAATGTATTCTTGCAGAATCATCATTGTAATGTATCGAACCCAAGACTGACTGCTAGTAGAGATAAGTTAAAAGGTGCTGTTTTATGCCATGTTGACCAACTCGGTCAAGGGGATTTGGCTAACTCTTGGCATTAGCTTTAAAGTATCCTTTGAAGAGCTTGCTAATCGCGATTCTGAGAGGAGTTTTAGTGCTACCAAGTTTGTGCAGGATTTGAATGTGTCTGGTTAGAAGACTATTTGCATGGTTAGAATCACTACCCTTTTGTCCCTAAGTATGGCAAAGGGTGTCTTTCACCGATGAAACCATTGTAAATCTGGTGGCTGTTGTGTTAAAATCAATATGGAAGAAGCGTTTGATTACATGCCCATAGAAGCTAATAAGCTGTCAGAGGCATCAAGACATAGAGACAATGAAGAACATTTTGTAGCAGCGGATCCGCCATGGAGCCCTAGAAGAAAAGAAGAACTTACCCTTTGGTAGGTAAAGCTGATGTAAGACTGAAATGGTTTCCCAGTTTAGCAGCATCAATCTACAATGCTGCAAAAGAATTTGTTACGTTACTCTTAAAATTTCAATTTCGCAAGATTTCATTATAAATATATTAGATGAATGCAAAAGTGAATAATAAGGCAAGGTCTATGCAGAACAGCGTTAACAAGGAAATCAGAGTTTCCTAGCTTGTTGAATACTACCTTTAGAGCCAAATTCTGCACTTTACTTTTTTGACTTAATGACATTAATTTCGCATAATGAACACAACACGAATATTGTGAAAATCCACACTTATTATAACGCAGTGACTTTTGTGAGTTAATTAGTTTTGCTCAATTTTTTTGATTTGATTATTATTTCAAATAAATAAAAAGTTAAGAAAACAGATGAATTTGTAGTCCTCTGTCATAACCACTGCCATTGATATTGTTGTCATCAATCTCTTAGTTTTGCCGGGTTGCAAGTTTATTCATCTTCGATGAACTAAGCGCTTTTATCATTCTCCGAAACCTAATTTTAATGAAAGCACTACAGGGGCTGCCATTCGCCATTACAGATCAAATGGGCAACTGCGCATTGTTACTAATCAACCCTTGGATGCAGCCCTTGTCTATGGATCAGATCCAAATTTCGCCATACAGCACGACAAACGTCATTGCTATCAGAGCTGTTATAAACAAATGCGTGTAAAATTTAAAAGAAAACAACGAATGAACCCGAAAATTTAGCTATAGCTGTGCATTTTTGCTACCTCAGTTTCCTCATTGATCTTATTTGCATTGCATTGCAGTCGATTCTTAATATCTAACGTCTGCCAGATGAACTGCACTTCACAGGAATGAAAGCAACCAAACATTTGATAAATAATGCGCTTGTTTTGCAGCCGCAGGGCAAAATGTTGTGATATAACAGAAGGCTTACCTATTGGGCACCGTAATAAGCCATGAGCCATGGCCTTAGTAAGAAAAATTATAGATCGAAAAAAAAGCATAGTCGGCCGTAGACTTGGGCTAGCCTGTGTTTGCTTTTCGTGTGCATTGTCAAATGCATGCATTGATATAAAAATACAAACCAAGACCTAATGCCTGATTGACCATTTCTGTGGTAGTGAAACTGATTGAGCAGCCTGTGCATGGATTAATCCCTTCCTCGCCTTGTCTAGAAAGTTTCGAATTGCAACCCTGTAAGTGCTAAATAACTCTTCTTGATTATTACGCTAGACGTATTTTACAAACGTAGGCATCGTAGCAATTCGCATGGGGAAATGTTACTGTGCATTAGCAATTACAATTTTTGGTTTAAAAAAGCAAAGTCAAACTATTATTTTTTCGATGACCATCCCTGGTTACGCATGTCGGGCACGATGATAAATCATGAAGCGCAAATCATTTTTTTGCATAAGTTACGAGCAAAGCAATGCTATATTCGAGATAGTGGTTCCGATTGCCTTGCTAAATCACCCATGTATATGAAATAGGCTCCAGCTAGAATTGACACATCCTTTAAGGGATTAGAGCCCACAATGCCGTTTCCACAAAGTGACCCTTAGTAATTAAGATAAGGAGTTAAATAGCATAAACCATTTTTATAAATATCATGACGTTTCTGTACGGCAAGGGATCCCATTTACCAACGAAGTAGAAACCAGTTCCCGCTAATGACCTCGAATGTGCTAAGAAAATTACTTAAATTAGAAACGCGTCTCTCTTGAACACATATGCGATCTGCAGTAAACCTGTCTTGGAAAACTGCAAGCACTATTTGTATTTATTTTAATTTCAAATGATTCGTGGTGCTTTCCATTCAACTCATATGACCAAATGAGTAGATGTTAAATATATATGAATGGACACAAGTCAATCACTAGTTAAGCGCATGCATCCACAGCTAACAAAGAATTTTATTTGTTTTATTGCTTATTCCACTCTTTTAAAATAGGATGTGAGAACAATGTCTCCAATCCATTTCTCTTAGAGACAATCACTCCTTCAAATCCAGAAATGGCCAACAAAGTTATTACATGCTTATATGTAGGGCTTTGAGTTGTGCACTCATTTGTTTGCATTCACGTTAAACGGAGTGAATGCCCTCCATCGCAGATACTATTTGCTTCTTTTAAATCGCATACTCACTCACTCTACTTAAGGGGCATGTACATCGCATCATTGTATTTGTCTGTCTCGCCATGTCTAATGTCTCAAAATCACGAAATGACCATCAGTACGGTCAGCCTATGGAGTCGATTGATGACAAATTAGCCCTATTGTAGAAAAGTTAAAATAGTACTCGTAAAAGAGAATCAAAGAATTTAAGCAAATTTGCTTAAACCATTCATATCCAAGGTGTGTAGCCAAACAATAAACTTTAAATGTCTTCGAACAGGCCTTGAATTTGTCAGAACGCAATCTGAGAACAGGAAGCAAACAGTAGAACTCCCCTACACTACCGACGATCTTATCTGCAACTTAAAGACGTCGCGGGCCTCGAAAAGCCATAGTGCCGACACTGCCTTGTATATGTGCGTTTTCGTTGTTCTCAAATTCAGACAGGCAAGAAACGTGGAATGCTGCAAAATGTTGTGGAAGTGTACTGTAAGGTGGGAGCGAATTTAAAAAAACTAAGAACCAGATTAACTCATTCGAAGCTAAATGGAAAGTGATGGCTTATCATTTGTGACTACAGTTATTCATTGTGCTTGCCATTTTCGCACTAGATTTTTGCCCTGGTTACTAGGTCTTGCCAATCGATCGTCTGCTTAGCAGGGTAGCCGTTGCGCATCGAGGGCACAGCGCATGCACTTATCGATCCATCCACGGAGTCAGCAAAGGAGTGCACGCTGAGATCGCAGTCCATAGAAATTTCAGTCACACATCTATTAACCCACTTTGCTGTGATCTTTTTACGATTATCTGTTGTCGTCATTTCTAATTGCCTCACTGTCACAACCTTCACATTGAAGTAGTAAATCTTTCGCGACTAGTAAAGCGACACAAAAGGACAGCATGTGAGGTGTGGATTATGCTCTAGTAAAACACAGTATTAGAGGTCTGCCAATATGTTATGAATTAATTTGTGTGAATGCAGCTAGAAATCTGTTCTGTCGTCAGCTATTGGGAGAGAGCTTTGCCAATCACTCGTAGTTGCAGTGGCAAAACCCATTCCCATTAGCGATTCGGTCTCACCACTACTACTTGGTCAGCTTTAATGGCAATTGATTGCTAAAATGAAGTCGTTGAAATGCTGATGAAGACAAGGTTGGGACTAACTGCCTGTCAAGTATAGTATTGTGGGTAGGTATCGTTCTCGACTGCAGACTACTTCAGGATTAAGCGCTTAATTGAAGGGTGAGCAGCTCATTACAAAAAAAGGCTTTGGCGTGTGGGTGAGGTGGTGACTGTAGTACCTTGTTTGTTAGAACTGCCGGTTTCTGTCAAGGTCACAGAGGTGGCCATATTGCCCTAGCTGCGTGGGCTGGCCTCTGAGCCATGCCAGCAGTCTTTTTTCCTCTGTCCGGTGAATATATGTATTCTACCTTAGCATTCTGCCTTCTTTTGCTTTCGAGGGAGCCTCGGGACGCTACAGTGACACTATCTATGGTATGCTCAAATCCAGCCATAGCAGAAAACAACTCTGGTAGAAATGGAGGTATAGCTAAGGCTTTTGGATGCGTCTAGAAGACAACCTTGAACAGAATTTTAAAAGAATTAGCGGTAATGAGATCGTGACCTCCTTCCGTGGTTTGTAATGCATGGGTATAGGTGATCGTATGCATTCGCACGGAGTTCGTCGGATGTGTTAACACTAGACGAATCTTCAAGCCCTACCTAACCTACAATCAGTCAAAAGTGTTTATCAGCGATGTCAAGTAATCCTAATACTACGTCAACTCTGGCCTATTTAGCTTTCTAAATAGTGCATTTGGGGACATTTTGCGTGTTCGAGTTTGGTTTAATAGTTCTTAACTGTGTAACCTCATGTTTAAATGCACAGGTAATTTTGTTTACACGAAGTAAAATAGATGCAATTTAAGTCCCACGAGTGAGATCCGCTCACGAGATCGGCGCTACGAATCTCGCAAATGATATCTGGTCACCAAAATTCAGAAGAACTGAGCCAAGGTCAGGACCCGCAGAGGCCAGAAAGTAAGACTTTGGAAATTCAAACGGTGCCAAGTAAGTGATGCTTGATGGTTTTGTATGAAGGCTTTTCGTGCTTTTAAAGGAGCAAGGAAACTGCTAAAGCAGAAATCTGTGGCCCCAGATGCCTTAAGTGGAAGTTCCAAAGATGAGATGGACGACGAGAGAAGGTTAATTCGAGCACTTATGACCAACCCGGAAGACGAGATTAATTTCCTCGAGGGGATAAAAGCAAGCATGTAGTTTTTTAATTATCACGTGTGTCTTAACTTTAGTAACGATTTCTTTATCTATGCCACCACGTATTTGCCTTAGAAGATGCTGAAGAACAATGAAACCCGACTAACCTACATGTGCGGTGGGAATGTCATCAAGAACCCCTTAGTACCTGATCGAGCAGCGCAGTTAGGATGACTCATGGATTCGCTCTGTACGCGGCTGTGGTATAAAGCCATGCAAATTATATGCCCATCATGAGGAAGTGTGTATGCTAGTGCACTGTTCTGTTCGTCTAAGAAAACTTTTTTTCCTTCTGAGCAATTCTGCTAAATGCTTGTCTTATATGGTAAATACAAATGTTTCAAGTGTGGCAAAGTGTATAGCAACTTGGATGGCATGCACCAACACCTCCTGCGCCACAGTAAATGCAGGTTCTACTTCTGCGTGCAATGTTTCGAGGGATGTAACACGTTTACGGATATGGTGCACCACAGAAAGACGACACATGGTGGTAAGGTTTGATTGCAGTCAGTGTTTATTGCTCTACCACCAATTTCAATGAATAATGCTTTGTACTTCTTATCAAAGATGTATTTGAGCTGCAGCCATCAATTCAGGAAGTTTTGGGAAAACTGAAAAGACCTGAGGGCCTAGAGCCTCTTCAGTCCTCTATGTCCAAAGAGCTGGAAGGATGTCCTCCTGAAAAAAGGCGCAGGATAGAGTACCGCTGTAGTGTTTGCGGATCCAATTTTGACCGGTTGGATGTGATGTTATCACACACAGAACAGGAGCACCCAACTGAACGCGAAGTCATTGGTCGGTTGCGTGTTCGCCTCATGCGTGCTGCACTCAATCCTAATGCAGATGAGGACGAGGATGCTCCGAATCCTACCAGCTAGACTTAAGAGAAAGTGTATCTACGTGCTGGCACATATGTGTATGTATGATGCTCTTTGTGACTGCTTCTTTAACAGGAATTTTGCGCTTCTTCGATGCGATGATGTCTATATAAAGAGCTGATGCTTATTTCCTTTAAAGTCTCTCGCAAACTTGTCCATTTTACCCATTTTTTCGGTGTGGTGCCTTGCTACTCCACCTTAGATGATAGCCAACAGACAAATTCAGCCAGAAAATCCTAATAGGATTAGGACCACGTTAGGTCCAACTTGCAAAACAGGTGAACTTAATCCACATTCATCAACGTTGATCGGCAGTTGGTGGTGAAGGTGGCCGAAGTGATGTAATTAGTTAGTTGTCGTTGATTAGGCAGCTAGACAATTAATAAATGCAATATGACACACTTTTGCCGATTAAGCCAAAACGAAAGGTCATGCCGAAATTTCAACCCAGAAGATGGAAAGCGGAACTTTCAATGAGATCAGATTACAGTAGCCGCAACAAAACCGCAACTAAAAAGCGTATCTGCGCCTTCCTCAAGCACCATGGCTGCTAAGTGTGTCGAAACTGCACTTGTCGAATAGCAATGCATCAGCTGTGTTGATTCTTGCAGTTCATTTTGTTGCTATACATTAGTAATCCGAATAAATTCTTAGGCCTGCACGTTTTTGTTACATATAGAGCATTACCTCGATTAATTTCTTATTCCCACATAGAGAAGTCAAAAGGGGACATGATTTACTGGTTTGTTTATAATTTGTCATGCCCATTTAAGTGTTTCGCACTCCATATCTTAACGTTCAGCTCTGCACTTTGCCGTATTCACCCCAACACGATCCTTGCCATATATCTTTGGTTGCGCACTTGTCTTAAAGTTCTGCAAAGCAGCTGGCAGGATGAAGAGTAGTATCTGCATTAGTCCTCCCCTTTGTAGTCGTAAATTAGCATGTTGTGGTAGGTGTTACCCCATAGCACTATCACTTTTCGTTAGGATCTTTCATCGGGCAAGAATTAGAATTTATTTTAACAATGGCTCAACACCAAGCTGACGTTTAAATCGCTTAATAACGAGCTTCTACGGCTTTAATCGAAAATCAACCTTATCATTAGTGAAAGCGCAAATGTGTATATCTTTGTCTGTGTTCGTAGATATAGTTGGGAATAAATCTGTGCCTCACCTTCATCCTCTTCCTCTAAATGCGTGGCCAGTTATTTAGCTGTAATAAGGTGCATCCAAAGGCTACTTCGGGAACCAAAGTTGTTTCGAAGAGCAGTCAGTTATTAGGGTATAACAGAACTTGGAGATCTACCGCTGTACTGTGTATCCGTGCGAAAGGACAAAAGTAAAGCCGGTAAATAACGAAGAGAGAAGTTTATTTTACTTGGCTCAGGCAGAAGCCATTCATGATGCAGTCTCCAAGGCCGGTCCTTAAAAGTCCGAGAAGCTATATTGTACTTGTTTGAGTAAGTACACCTACATAGCCATTGTCGTTCAAGGAACACGAGTCTCGTGCCGCCACGCACCACATCTGCCACCGATACCATTAATTGGGGTGAGGAAGTGCGCCGTCATCACGTTGCCTCGTCCTTAATACTGCCAAAGCCGTCGAAGGACATTCTTATTGGTTCATAGCAACCCTCACAAGGAAGTAAAGGACGAAACAGAGGGGACAAACTCTTTGCCTTTCCAAATGAGTGCCCTCGATTGTCTTTTCGCGTTTAATGCGAAGCGTTGCTTGATGGGCATAGAACAACATCACAGATTGATTCTGCTATTGTAATGCCAGCATGCGCTGTACATGGCACCATTGAAGGGGAAGAAGCCACCCAAAATGCTTTTGCTTCGGCCTTTACACACCTGTACTGGGTGCACATAGTAGATGAGAGCATTCTTCGGTGGTGAGATGGTGGTATTTGGCCCGAGACAAAGTGATGATTGTCACGCATGTGCGGAGTACACTTCCTTCCGGTGGCAGATGTGGTTCGTTTCGTCACGAGCTCCGCATTCGCTGTTGCAGTGTATTCATTCAAAATGACAGTTAAACACGAAAAGGATGCAAATTAAAATTGCAGATTGTATTTAGCGACCAGCTCTTGTTAAATGCATTGATCCTTTGCTTAAAGGAACGTATCGAGCCAAGATATTTTACAAAATTAGTACAAACACCAAATTATGATATCGCTTATTCAAACAGTTCCGTAAACACATAGGTTATGGGAGCATATTTAAATTCAACTTCCGCAGTTTTGCATGATTCTGCACGTCTCTCCGACCATAGCACTAAGCATGAGAGAGAGAGCAGTACCGATTACATTATTCGTGGATACGAGCCGATCTAAAGACATTCATGCTTGTTTCATTCTAGCGATCATCGTGGGGCAATCACGCGCTGCTCAGCGAGTCAGTGACCGGTGCAATAAGATCTAGACTACCTTCAGTATTCTTTGCTTCAAATGATTGCAAATACATTTATCTCTATTATTCGTGGCAAAATTTTAAATTTGAATTCTAGTTATTTGGTCATTCGAAAAAGTCTCATTACTTCACAATGATGACAAGTATTTGCATGGAGGCAAGCACTATGAACGGAGTGCAATTAAGCCGCTGCTCTCAGCGCAACTATTTTTCATCCATTGCATGATAACCAAAGGGGACTCGGGATTGTTTCCAATGGAAACAGGTGTATATCCCAACTGCTATTGGACTGGTGCCGACTATCCTTGAGTAAACGAAGAGTCGCTTGGGTACAGAGCCATCAGGTTACGCTTCTCTTTCTCTTTGTGCTATAAGCCATCATATCTGATCCAAGGAAAGTCGATTCAATGCACAGAAGGCTGTACAGCTCTTAGCGCAGCAAAATGATTTTATTGCAGAATCCATGTTTCCCGTAAAAAAGTCGTTAAAAACCAATCAAATTCACCATTAAATCTGCTAATTTACTCAAAAATGCTTTTTAATACAACTTGAATTGCCAACGCTGCAATGAAATATATGCCTGCAGAAAATCGAATTTTTCCAATTGAACAACGCATAAATTGCATGTTGTTATTTAAACTGCCTTTACTTTGCGCTTTTACACCTTAAAGTATAGCGCGCATGCACAAATGGATTGATAATATTTAATGCCGATTCTCTCCTTTGTGCGCAGCTTGTTAATTGTTTGTCTCACACAAGTGGGAATATTAGTTCAAGGAAGTATAAAATCGCTACGTTTTTGCATTTGATCAGCAAATGACTGCAAGTTTGCCTCCTTTCTGAAAGGCCAATTTCGAGCTATAAACGGCATAGACTTTTGAAGTGAACTAAGTGGATGCCTCTATTCTTATCCTCACAACTTTTGACTAATCTATGCTATACTTGATATACTATCATCAACACAAGTGGAAAATGGTTATCCTGTTACTTCTTAATACATTCACCAATAAGGAATATGGAGGTGGCTTTTGAGGAAGTTTTTAGACAATTCAGCAGATTGACGGCACTGAGGACGGTCTAGGCACTGTAAGGTAAAGTATTCATCTAGCGTACTTTTCTAGTCTCAAGAAAATTGCCACTTGGAATCGCACTTCTCAAGACCGCATGCGTTTATGTAGAGCTGTGGATGCATATCCACAGGTCCGGTATTAGCCCTCGTCCGTTTCTTGCTCACAGATTTGTCGAATTGAGTGAGGCGCTTGATGCAGTTGTTCAAAAATCTCTCACCATTCAAAGGTTTACGTCAAATGGCATTGTTGTTGAATCTGAGCTAATAATATAAACAGATTTCGATTACGTAACAACGGTAGCTATTAAGTTGGTCTAGTAGTCTACAAGTACTCGTGAAGCGAGTGTGTTAATCAAGTCATTCTTAAAGCCGTGATTCTACAAACATTATATTAACCGAATTCGAAAGCCATTGAATTCAAGTGAGGGGTTGTGACACTTGGATGGTAGAATTAGAGTGAGCGGCTTGATTTGCCACCTCCTGCATGTTCTAGTCCTTCCAATGTTCCCTTCATCAGGTGTGAGTAGTCAGTCGACTCAATGCAGTTGTATTTGGTGATAAAGTTTTAAAACCGACGGTTGCACAGTGATGCCACTTATTGTCATTACTATAAGCAGAACGTAAATAGGAACTTAAGGGAGGGGGAAAGAAGGAATGCTGATGCTTAAAATGGCAGAAGTACATCATGCGTTCGAAGGTGACGCTTCCGAGCTCAATGAGTTTGCCACGGTTTCCCGCTTAGTCAAATTTAGAAGTCATGCCTCTTAAAATGAGTGGATAACATCAAATCCAATGCGCAAATAAGATTTATTCCTTTGTTTCATTTAGATTTTTTTTACACGTGTCAAAAAGCGTTTGCATAGTAAACATTTATGAGAATTTTCACATTTCCTGTTTTTATAGGATCTTCAAATGTCCAATGCGGGACCTATTTACAGACCCTGGGATGAATTTCGTCAAAATTTTTGATCTAACAGAACTAAGTTGCCTTGCGTGGCTAAAATGAAAGCATAGGTTTTATAGAAAAGTTTGTTTGAGATTTTAGCTACAGTTCTTGCATTAATGCTTGTCGTAGGACAAGGAAGCATGACGAATTCCTCCAATAGCAGCTTGCAGTTGTTCCGCATTCTCATGGATTATGGAATGCGGGCAAGTTTTCTTTTAGCTGATTAATCTCATTCACGTAGTCGGAGTTGAGCTGCGGATTATTCTCATTTACGATCTCAAGCCCATTCAAGACGCAAGCTCAAGAAAAGGTGAAGACAATTACGGTTGAGAAACGTGGAACGCAGGAGTCGAAAGTGATCACACACACTGCTTTAGCGTTAACTGGAACATCGGTCCCCAGCAGCTGACAGTGAGTGCGGAGCCTAAGCTGAAAGGATACTTTAAGACCAAGGTCAATGAATAGACCACACATAATGGCTAAGAATATTCGTCCACATTCGTGGATCTATTCCACGGCGGCTTCAAATGACTGGCTCGCACAGAATATGCACCACTAAGTGGAGCCATAAGTTCTGCTTAAGTCGATAATATACACGTACTAGAGATGGAGATTCCGAGGCAGGCCCATGGCATCGGGCCATAGATAACTATAAATCCAAAATGACTGACGCCAGTTCCATTAACCAATCTGAATTCTAGGCAACTTTAGCTTTACCAAGCGTTTTGAGAACCCGGCATTGCTGAAGCGCTGTTACTCACTTTTCGGTGGACAATATTCCAGCTCTAGTCGCTCCTCTTATTAGTGTGTGATCTTATCCTTTGAAAACAACGCCTAAGCAAATAGACTACCGGAGTCTGTTCCACACTGTTCAACTTTTTTGATATAGTGCTCAGTGGTCTACAGATATAATTTTTGCTTTAGGCGAGGCAAAAGGTCGCGCGTTTAAATCCTAGCTGATCTACGCTGTTCACCTAATAGTTAAAGGGTCATCTGATTCAAACGAATTCATTCAAATTGAACTCAAAAGTGTGACCTCTTGAAGCAGTTGACAACAGAGGGGCCCAACAAACGAGACCAATGCAATTTTTTCTGCATTTTCTGAAACTGTTAGAAGCGGTCAGTTGAGTCCAAAACTTTTTTGGTCCATGACCTAATATTTAAAGCAAATTCGTCCAACTTCCTTTGATAGAATCCCCCTAAGGTGAAATTGACCTAGAATGGCAGGTGTAATGTGTGGGAACAGTATCATTTTAGCGCACAGGCTGCGCACTCAAAAAGCCATGCAGTGGTTTACGAAAGTTAGTTTCAACGAGACGTTTTCGCTTTCGGCCATCATGTCCCAACCCTTGCAGCAAAACGCACTGATCATGCTTTTCCTTTAAAGGATTTCTTGTACACTGCAAGTTAATGCCATGTTTGTGGCAGAATCCTCACAACCTCGGCTTAGGTTTGCTTAGACCGCACACTATCTTGACAAATAAAGCCAAAGGAAACGGTAACTAAAGCATCTTTAAATACATGATTTAATATGATTGCAGCCAAGACCTACCTGCCAGATAGTCAATTCTATCATGGCTGCCAAATCATTGCGTTGTTTAAGAAAAAACAATTATTCATGATTATTCGAACGGGCTCAATTCCTGCTCATATATATGGGTAATATTATCATATTTTATTATCTTCAACCCACTTCTACTTGCAAATATGTGAATACGGTTTCCGCAAGAGGCATTTTCACTCCAAGCTTAGTACTGCCTTACAGATATTCACGATCTTAACGCAACTGGGGTATCTTGCTAATGTGAAATCAGTCCAAAAGTAAAGTCTATAATCTTGGTATTGCGATTTCTACTTCAAAAATGAAGAAGAATAATTAGCAAGGACTATGTAACCTCCAAACGCCATGATAAGAATAATTACAAAAATCTAAATGACTGTTTACGAAAAGTTGAAGATTTCTTATCAATAAGCTATTTACAATCCGAACAAAACTGAGCATTTTTCAGAAAACAAAGGGGTCATCTCAATTCCAACTCCATTCTACACATCTCGACAGATGAGGTTTAACTTACCTAGCGCGAGAGTGGGAGGAATGTTTGGGGGACCAAATCTCTTCTTCTTCAGTGAAAGGCAAAACATAATCATCTATGCGAGTTCCATACAGGTGCAGCAAATCCAGTGTCCGATATTAATCGCAGACCTTAATTTACACATAGCACAATAAAGTTGCATAACATTTTGCCAATCTGAGCAAATGATTGCCTTCTAATATTCGATATTTGATTACTTGACAAAAGAACTGCATTTGCAACCATGATCGCAACGCATCGTCAACAACTACTCAGTAGCTTTGATTTCAATTACTGAGTGATGTGCCTGAGAGGCTGAAATGCCTGGTGAACACGCAACAAAGTACTCGTTATTCGTGAGACTTACCAATGCTGTGAGAGTCTCCTTAATAAAAAGCCACGAGCTGTGACATTTGACGATGTCTGAAGGAGAAACAGTCCAAAACACGGAGCCCGCTGGTCTTTAAGCCTGGAATTATCATAAAGGGCTTTACAGCTTACAAATAAATGGCTAGCAAACATGCACGCGTTTTGCATGGAGTAATAAAGACACACGCAGACTGAGACTGTGAAGCATGTGGATGCTTTTAAATTTAAATGGCGGAAAATCCAAGAGTGCTTAGCAAATTTAAAGCAATGACAGTTTGTTTTTGAAGCAACGCCGCGCCAAACATTTGAACAAAAGACATTAGGTTTTAACAGTTTTTCTATGTCCAGTAAACGCAGGTAGCAAATGAATCACTAATACCCTTCTCGACAATGCAGGATTTATTAAGTAAAAATAAACCAAACCTGCGCAAAAAGAAGAAGTAAATTGCTTTCATTGTCTCGAGAAGCCAAATCGGTGATAATTTGGCTTTACTTTATGACATCATACAAAAATAGGCAAAACGTAGATGGATTTCTTTATATCGAGAGGCATAAATCGGAGCCAAAGAAAATAGCAATTAATATCATAACGTCGAGTTCCGTAATTGGAGCCACAGAAGAAGCAAATAAGTTTTAACTTTTCGGAAAGCTTGAAATGGAAGCGAAGAAAGATGAGCTATTTTACAATGCGAAAGCATGTAAAATGGAGCCGAACAAAGGAAACTAAAATTCATGAGTTTAAAACGCATGATATCGAGCCGAAGGAGACTAAATTGAGTTCGCAAGTTCAAGATAGATAAAATAGGTTTCTGAAGGAGAAATAATTGATTCCTCGAATTTGAAATGCACGGAATTGAATAAACAATGTCAAGATGGATGTAAATTTAGTCGAGTAAGGAAAAATTAATTTTATGGAGTTGAAAGTCTACAAATGAGCCGATGGAGTCAAAATAATTTAGAAATGCTTAAAGGATGAAATTGAATTAAATGGATTAAAATTGATTCACAATGTCATAACACATTAAATTCATTTGAAGGCGAAACTCTGCGGATGGGGAGAAAGATATTCTGCAATACGCAATGCACGAAATGGAGGCAAACGATGTTATTTTGATTTTTCAAAGGCGAAATGTATGAAGTTAATCCTATAAAGAAGGGAATTTCACTGGATCGAAAATATTAAATGGAGCCGAAGCATGGGAAAATCATTTTATAATGCACAATGAAAGAATTTGAGCCTATTAGGACAAAATTGATTTCGTGGTGTCAAGAAGACAAAAATGGATAAGTTGGAGTAGAAATGGAGTTTGCAATGCAAAATGCACGTAATGAACCCGACTTAGACGTAATTGAATTCACAACGTCGAAGGGCGCAAAATGAAGCCGATCGATGCGAAACTGATTGTGCAATGTCAAATACTCTGGAATGGAGGTAAATGAGGAAAGATGGATTCTGCAACATGAAATGTATGCAAGAGAGCCGACTGAAGTCAAATTCATTTCACCTTGCCAAAATCGCTGGCATGACTTGCAGACTATGCCAATGGCCCTGCAGCCCTTTTGTGTGTCTGCCGAATCTTCGCACCATTGTTGGAAGAGAAACAGCTTGACTTGATGTCGCTCCATGCATGACGAATCCTACCAATATTCTAGGTCTCCATGGAATAAGGTGCTGGCTGAACTTGTACAAATTACTGCCTTAATATGCATTGAAACTTATTATAATCACCTCTAGTGACCTTCCTGATGCGAGGCAACAGTTGGCTCAAAAACACACCTTCGCTAGCTCCACTGCAATCGCTATGAGTGGGTCGACAATTTCTCTACTCAATTATACCACGAGTTGCTTGAAGTGCTTCTATGCGTCTAAAAGGCTTTAGCTGCAGAAAGAAACATCAGGCACTAAACGCCGAGCACAAGCAGACTAGAATTGGCAGCGCATTAATGTCGGCGTCTCTACTCATTCTCCTCCACCTTCTTCGTATCGCTATGATGTACAAAGTTTGACCAAAGTATGAAAGCACGACGGTACAAGGTATGCTGTCCAAAGCCCACCCCAGATGGCACTAAGAGACACCACGTGGTAGTGCCGCTAACTGATTGACGCGCGTCAGATTCGAGAAGGTCAATCAGAAAGCATGCCATCAGACATGCCCTTCTACGTGTTGTAAAGTCCGCTAATAATTATCTTGCTTTTCAGTGTGAACCCTATAATTCTGGTGTTCAAAAGCGTCCCTTCCATGCTTCCATATACCTCTCGCCTCTGATCACCGTTCCATTCTGTTAGTCTGCCACAAAACCTACATTTAATCGTCAATCTTTGCGTAGGCAAAATAAAAATCACATATGGTCGCACAGGCAAAACACATCAAATAGGAATTGCAAAAGGAATTTCTGGTTGTCCTAAAATAAGACGATAAACATATTTGTGAAGACATGAAAAAATATTAATGCATGAAATGGGGCTGGCTGGTCAGCAGCGCAGCAGGTAGATCGATGGGAACAAAAGAGAGTTTACGCCGTACCCGCTCGTAACATGGAAGCAACTGAATGGAATTAAATTCACCAAGTCGCAATGCGTAAAATGCAAACGACGCAGACAAAAGAAGTTTGACGAAGTGGAAAAAAATGAAATGGGGCCGGCTGGCTGGCTGGCCTACCAGTAGGTCGATGCAGACAAAATGGAGAATACACCGTCAGAAAAAGTGATACGAAAGCATCTGAAGACGAAAGTAAAATAACAAAGACCCAATGCACGAAATGGCAGAGAGTAGACGAAAAAGATTTTAACGAAAATGAAAAGCAAGAATTGGGATAGTTGGCTGGCTGGCTGGCTGGCCGGTGGTTCGATGGCGACGAAATGGAGCTTGCGCGCTCCCAAATCGTGAAATGCAATCATCAGGCTCCAAATTGATTTCACCAAGTCGCAATGCATGAAATGCCACCGACGCAGACGAAGTAGGTTTGACGAAATCGCAAAGCAGCATGAATTGGGGCCGGCTGGCTGGCTGGCTGGCTTAGAAAACCGCACCAATCCTAAAATGGCAGGATGAAGATTCGTCAAACCTACTTCGTCTGCGTCCGTGCCATTTCATGCATTGCGACTTGGTAAAATCAATTGGCGCCAGATGATTGCATTTCACGATTTGGGAGCGCGTAAGCTCCATTTCGTCGCCAGAGAACCACCGGCCAGCCAGCCAGCCAGCCAGCCAACCACAATTCATGCTGCTTTGCGATTTCGTCAAACCTACTTCGTCTGCGTCGGTGGCATTTCATGCATTGCGACTTGGTGAAATCAATTTGGCGCCAGATGATTGCATTTCACGATTTGGGAGCGCGTAAGCTCCATTTCGTCGCCATCGAACCACCGGCCGGCCGGCCAGCCAGCCAGCCAGCCAGCC
>JADWOT020000010.1:3398253-3524650 GCA_036345935.2 Taenia hydatigena
CCCCAATTCATGCTGCTTTGCGATTTCGTCAAACCTACTTCGTCTGCGTCGGTGCCATTTCATGCATTGCGACTTGGTGAAATCAATTTGGCGCCAGATGATTGCATTTCACGAGTTGGGAGCGCGTAAGCTCCATTTCGTCGCCATCGAACCACCGGCCAGCCAGCCAGCCAGCCAGCCAGCCAGCCAACCCCAATTCATGCTGCTTTGCGATTTCGTCAAACCTACTTCGTCTGCGTCGGTGCCATTTCATGCATTGCGACTTGGTGAAATCAATTTGGCGCCAGATGATTGCATTTCACGAGTTGGGAGCGCGTAAGCTCCATTTCGTCGCCATCGAACCACCGGCCAGCCAGCCAGCCAGCCAGCCAGCCAGCCAACCCCAATTCATGCTGCTTTGCGATTTCGTCAAACCTACTTCGTCTGCGTCGGTGCCATTTCATGCATTGCCTCTTGGTGCCTTCTCTGCCGTCGTTAGATCAGTTCTTCTCTTCTTCAGCAGCTTTTTTGTTTGAAGTATGCTTCTTCTACTCCCTTAACTTTTTTAACTCCTCGGAAATATCGACCTAATTGCTTGATGTCAGTCACGCTAATTGATGGGCTGATTGAAGAGACAGAACTATAAACAACATATAAGTGATTTGATGCTAGATGTCGCGTGGCATTCTTTTCCCTTCCATTGTGCCGCTTTCTCGGTTTCATTACTTCCTTTGGGCTGCAAATAGAGTCGGTGCCTACGGATACGAGAAACAATGAAGAGGTGACTCTAGCGGTTGGCTGCACACTGGTTGCGGCCACGGTAATTCTGGCAATTATCTCAATGCCATTTCATGCAGAAGTAATCGGAGAAGTAGGTGATGAACACAAAGCCCTCGTTTACAGGCACCAGAATTATGGCAAAGCAATGGGAAAAACAAGCATCAACCTAGACATGCTTGACGTCAATTCCGACAGTCGCTACCCATTTTTTTCATTTTTCAGTAACGGGTAATTTATTTCAGATGTCTTGCAAACCAGGATTGCAACACATAAGCGTGCGCAGAAAAGAAGATAAACGAAGAATCCAACTCATTCGACTCCTTTGAATGCGTGTGCAGCGAATCAAGTCTCCTTTCATCGATATGTAACCATACTTATTAGGGCTCTCAAGACGAATCCTCAGAAGTGCACTAATTTTAAGCAGAGATAGATGACCGGAGAAAAGGATGGGCTTAAATGCGTCCATTTGTAAAATGGCATTCAGTAGGTGAAAGAGCTGTAAATAGGAGTGGGTGCTAAAGAGGTGTCAGGTCGCTAAAACGGGAGCCATTGCAAATTTAAGGCTGAACGACGCTGCCTCTTTCTTTACTTTTCCAGTATTTAGGTCCCACAGGTAGCTTTATGTGTACCTCATGTTTCTTTGAAATTATGCTTAGACATATGCCCTCATTTCGTCGCCTTTTTCCATTTCTCTTTTGCACTCCTGCTTTTAGAGTTCTCTCGTGATTACATTTTAGGGCATTTCAACCCGTCAATAGCTAGGACCCAAAGCCATTGAGTGCATTAGCACCGTCCATTCAACTTGTAATGCTGGCTGTAACAAACGAGATCGGGTTTCGATGGTACCACGCATGTGGCATGAAAAAAAGTTTTTTCTTAACTTATATCCGCAAAAAACCATGTGCTATTTTCACTGTTTTAATGCAAGCTACTACAATAATCCCCCTTTGCTTGCAAACGCTTTATGCTAGTCAATTATATGGTCCTTTGGTCAGTCAGGCAACCAGTAGGTCTCAATGCATGCGATACATTCGCTATTGTTTTCATTCGCTTGTAGTTAAAATGCACCAAGACGTAACCAACGTTTTGATTACGAACCGCCATTAGAATAGAAGATAAAAATAAAAAGAACCGAAACCATATGCAACAGTGAGCAGCCGATAAAAGGGCAGTATTTGCTCTTTAAGCGCAGTATGTTTGAGAGCGTGCGCACAGACTGAACAACCAACATGGTTCGGCAGACACCTCATGCAATTGCTGTTCCGTGTAGCCTCTTTTCAATGGTGGTACTCATTAAGGCACAGATCTCCTGACAAAGCGGAGAGAGGCAACTCATGCTTTCCATTTCATCCCCAAAATCACCATTTTAAAACTCGTGTGCCACTGATAGCAAATAATCTTTTCCATACGACCCCCTTCCGAATTCGCCTATCGCATCCACCATCTGGCAGTCTAATTTATGCCTCACGAAACGGTAACTTCAACTCGAATTTTTCCTTTGAATAAACTCATAAGTAGGCAAAAGGCATTTGAGGCTACGCTCATCGGCCACTATTAACAGTTCAGAGAGGATGTCACGTATTTGACTCAATGTTATTCAAAGAAAGTGTTAAAAGGTAAGAAATATCGATTGCTTTTGCAGATCTCGCCCTAAAATAACCACTAACCACATTTCGCAAGACCGCGTCATGAAACCGGCGGATTTGCATTCGGTTTTCATGAAATTTGTTTTATGATCAAACGTGGAGAACAAGTTCCTCATGCAACCACTCAAGACTAATATAACGCTTGCAAAACCACCACGTTTCAAGCCCAACAACTCAGGCTGTTTGACAATGTTGGTGGTTGCCTCTAAGTTCACTAGGAGAAATGTTCATTTCTGAAGAAACAGTGCAGAACATATTCAGAGATGGCAGAGTTAAGGAAAATCAAAGGTTTTGTCCAATAACTTAATTAAGTCTCCAAACATTTTTACAGTGAATGACACAGACTATGAACAGATCGTGTTGCCTTGCAATCATGTGTCTCATTTGTTTTGCTGAGTCGGCCGTTCGCTTATGAAAGCACCCTAATTTCCATCAATGTTTCTTCTTGAAAGCGCGCAGCCAGCTGTTGTGCCATCAACGTTAATATTTAAAAAACTGGTGCAGATATTATTGATAAGTCGTGCTCTTAATGATTTATCGTGCCCTTTCTCCAACCCGAATTTTCGCTTATCTACACTTGTTTATTTATGAGAAAGATTGGTGACCGTGGCAAGGCTATTCCCGAAACGCATATGGAAATTTGTTAAAATGATAAAGTGCCAACCTGCATCCGATTGGCTACTGCTAGCCACGCTGTCTCCTGTTTTGCCATTCCGGTGGACATGACTGCGTGGCACACAAAGATAATTGAATATTGTAGACGTGGACAAGTCTGCCGCAAAATTTAGCCAATGCGATATTAGACTTTGAAAAATGCGAGACTATACGGGACAACAACACGCGAAGTCTTTGCTGTCTCTACGACGGTCAAACACTTGTGACTGGCTAATGATGAGAAAGCTGCTCCATTCCCTCCACTCGGTGGACATGTCAACATAAAGTGCTCGAATCACTACATGGCAATCAAGGCCACAATTCCTAAGGCAAACTTTATGCTAAATTATGTGGTTCCATTGGAATCTAAAGGATCCACCCAGCACTAATGAATTAGTAAAGAAAGAGGCAGGTAAATCGATAGGCGCACTTTAATGAAATCGCTGATGATGCGCACTCAATCGCACAACCGAAAAACGGGAACTTAGGCCTCTTAAATATACCCTTCTGAAGTAAAGAACAGTAGCTGATTTGACAACCGACGATTCGCTGTTTAGAATGCTAGAGATGATTTCATTACTAAGCACAAAGGTAGCAATCATCAGTGCCGCAGATTCCGAACTGTGAACAAATGGGAAGAAATATGAAGCCTCAATGTAGATGAGCCGGTCCTAGCCCCAAAGGATGCTTAACATACAAAGAGAGTCACCTGTGCATAGTGACACAGCTAAACGAATTGATGAAGCACTGCTCAGGGAGGTAGATGAGGTTTGACTGTGAAATCAGTGCAGCATCCGTTGCTTTCATATTCCAGGAGTGGGTTATAAAGGTGCACAATAAATTACCAATCGTCACTCAAATCATTTTCAGGACTTTTGCATCTGCTAGTGAATGCTGGAAAATAAGGTTTTATCTACCAAACCCTATTTCTAAGACGGATGAAAGGCGGATTCGCACTGTTTTATCCAACTCAACCAGAATTTGAACAAAAAAGAATTTTCAGTTACGCAACTTTGAAGCTGGGTGCTCACTCACTCCACCCACTTTAAATGCTTTGTGACGAATACAGCCAGTGATTCTCTAATAGGCTTGCGACCAAGTGAATTCTTTTATGACAACTAAGCTTAAGCTGCATCCAATAGCGTCATTCGGAAGTTCGTGATGCGAGTGTCTGAGGTGATATGAAAGGGATATTTGAATGTGCATAGAACATTCAAGGCACAAAGTTGCTCCAGTCTTGTGGCACTGCCCACTAATAGACTGCTTTAAAATATCGCTGATCTTTCATCGTATTTGCGGCAGAGTGCGATATCTGCTCAAGTAACCTCTCTAACAAAAGATGCAAAGCACAGCAAAGAAGTAACCATAGGAAGGGAATGTGACACTCAGTGTTTTTGTGCATCATATTACACGATGAAGTGGGATGGAAATAAAGTCGTTACCTTTAGCAACCCATGCGCTTAAGATCCCTCGAAAAATGATTTTGCGTTGGTGCGAGTGTGGGAAAATTATAGTTGGATGAGTTGAGTAGTAAAAGAATAGAACATTACGGCGCGAAATGTAAGTGAATGATCAAATTGTGCTTTTTTAGAAAATTCTGCTTAAGGAAAAGGGAATAACGAAGGCAAGTACCCAATTGTCACAACGAAGTAAATTACGAGTCAGATGGCAGATGCAACGTTACTCGACTAGATCGATTTAATGCACAGATTGTAGTCGAGAGGGTTGCAAGTAGGGTCACTCGATCTATTATCGCTGCGTGTTTTGCATTCATCGATGTTCGAGTTTAATACATCGTGTAAAGCAGAGCCTATTCCATGTAAAAGCGGGTTCTTAGACATTCGCGATTAAAAACTAAGTATTTAAACATGCTGCAGTGAATAAAGCATAACTTTCAATTTGTTCTGTATCGAGAAGATTAATAAAGAGAGGGTGGGTCAAAGAAACTCCAGCCCATCGCAAAGGTAAGGAATAACGATTTGGTTTTAATCTTATTGATAAAATCGACAATTTGGGGGGTGAGTAAGACCACGTTTAATTGAAAAGAGGAAAATTAAGGACCTGCAAGAACGGTGCCAAATATAGAGACGAGACCATTTGGTTCTGCGGTCAAGCAGTGTTGGTGCGTGCATGGTCAAGGAAAAGGAAAGACTGAAGGGCATGTATGTGAGAGATACCCTAGAAACGTGTGTGCTTTTTAGTGTTGAAAAAGAGTAGTGAAGGGGCAGAACGAATGGGAAGGGGTGAAATATGTGTGTGTAAAACGGTGTGTGCTTATAATATTTTAGATTGCTTCAATCATAATGAAGACGATTAGAAACAAATGGATTCTTCCCCACTCAACTTACCATAAAGAATGCTTTTATTTGTTTATTGACACTTGCCGCCATGTTTTGATAAGTATTTCGATGTCCATTAGACCACGTCATCTGAAAATAAAGACGTTAAATGAAAGACAAGCACTTGCTCTTTGCTACCTGGAATTTCATAAGTGGCTATGAATATTGTCTCCATCTTTCCTTACACCTTCTCCATTCCACTCGATTATGCATTCTGGTGTTTCGGTGACACTTTCTATATGCCTGTTCCGAAACTCCCATGTAACCACCTGAATTAAAGCTTATTACGCGATTCACCCATAACAATAATTCTATACGCCCTTAACAAAATTTGTTGCTCGTCATAAGGGCAACATAGGTGCTGTCAATGAGTCCCTGCCGGTATTCAATTAGCATTAGCAGCCACAATTTCGTCCTCTCTCCCTAAACACCAGAGCGTAGAGGAAATCCAATAAAAGCATGTTTGATCTCCTGTTGCTTGCCAAAAATTTTCCCCCCTTCAGCGGTCAAAATAAAATGTAGTCGCTGAACTGATGCTTCAAACGCATTCTCTTATTTTGTAAGTTTGGACCCTGCTATAAGCGTTATTTAAGAAGTATTATCAAATTCGTGGAGAACGGCAAAGTGTTTCTATTGACTTTGATGCAACTTGGGGTTATAATCCACCCAGGCTTAATAAAAACGTCCTTTTCTTTTGAGGTTCGAAGGAACAATGAACTTTATTATTTGACAGTAATTAAACTGGGTTGCGGATTACGCGCGACTTTTCTAATACGAACGCGCCAGTTATGTTTGGGGTTTCAACTTGTATTAAGAAGGCGTTAATGCTTTGGCTAATCGTAAGAGCTATTTACCCTTAGCTATATTTCAGCAAAGGCTAAGTGTAAGCCCACGCAAAACAATCAGGCTGCAGCTTCTCCTACGATGCACATTGGCATGGAACCGGCAACCATTGCAATCATAGCAAAAGATGACGAATGTCTTCTGGATTTCTTAGTTTGGTTTGATTGTCAAAACATGGCACTGGGGATGTATTTACATGATGATCTCCCGGAAGTAAATAAGGACCCACAAAGTCGTCGCTTATTGAGCGGGCTATGGAGTTGAATCATTTAGAGTAGAAGCCAGAATAGAGCAAAGCGAAAATTCATTGCGCATATTAGCCAAACATTCACATAAAGTGACCATTAAAAATGGCAAAGTGGCACAGCAGCGGGACTTACTCAACAGCCTTTGGCGAAACCTCAAGCATTGCATGGAAAGGACAAATCGCCATTCATGTTTACTATTTCAGTTTTGTTTCCTTTTGACAACCAGTACATACCCAAATTTGAATTATGCAAGTTGCTATTATGTTGTGTTGTCAACATGTGCTGCGCTAATTAGACACTTTTCATTGTGCACCGTTAAGTAAGAATTCAGTCCCAAGTTTTGTGATGCTTCTTTCTTAACTTAAAAGCGCAGACTCGGACCTCAGTTACCGCTTGATCGCAAGTCTCAAAATAAAATTGGCTGTTGAATAAGGTGATTCCAGTAACAAGGAGGCATCTAGCATCCCGAGACTGTCTGTATTGAAGGGTGCGTCGCACTTCCATGCTTTACGATGATATCCTGCGGCCCTCGAAGTGCAGCTTATACTGTGCTCAGCTTAATGGTAATGCAAAAATATTTTAATTACTACTCGAACTGTATCATTTACCAATAGTGCTCACGTTACTCGTTACAGAGGAACAATACTGATTTGAAACGCTTTGTACATTAACAACAAGCCAAGTGAAAATTAACGCTTATACTAAAGGAGGTGGGTCCACATTGAGAGAGTGATAATACGCACGACGAAGAGAAATTCAAGGTCAAAGAAGCAAACAAACCAAAATAGGTTCTATCATCTACTCATTGCGCATCCCTTACCTCATATTCCCACACACAGCGTTTTTGGCGGCTTACCACCTGTTCACATTCATTCCTAAATCATATGCACGAATGGTGAAGAATTTTAGTCTGGACTGATGGACTAGAAGAGAGACCAGTAAATGTGCTTGATTTTGTCCCGAATGGCGTCATACGCTTTACCTGCCTACGCTTGGTGTTGCTTTCAAATATTACGAACAGACCACAACATTTTCGCACTGGATCATAGTATCAGATTTTAAAGGTTTACATGATTTAAAGATGCACTCACATTCTTGGCTGCGACCCACAATCCGCGGTTTCTAATGTGTTCGCTGATAAATAGAACATTGAGCTTAGCTCTGCAGCAGCACTACCTCCTACAGCCCAATTCTTTCAATTCTCGTACCGGCGCTTTTGAATTATTTATTCCATACCATAGTCGGCTTTGCCCAAAATTGCCCACTAGCCTCGCTTAGGTCGCTATGTAAGGCTGAGTAACCCCATAGACTATGAAAGAATGCCTGCTAACGCAAGCCTGTAATAGAACCATCATTTACTTCCTAAAGCATTTAAATGATGGATCAACTAGCCATAGCTTATCAGGCCCGGATTCCAAGTGTAAAACAGACGAAAGTAGTCCTGCACCAGAGGTGAAGCGACAGGTAAAAGTCTAGTTTTGATTGCGCTACCGCTCAATGAAAAGATTGTTTGATTCTACACAGAACCAAATCATAATTAGAGGCTACTGCACACACCATGGTATCTAATTCCGAATCGAATCCTAATATTTGTGCGGGAATTCGTTATGAGGACACATCGACGCTATCTTGCCTACGGTTAAGGAAACCATAAACCGCAAGCGTAGTTAATGCTCATGCTGCGAATCATGGCGGTGCGGAGGGGTTAGATATGGGTAGATGAAGCGTGTGTAAGGCATTAGCATCATTAGGAATTGTTTCGCTCAGAGGATTGTGCTTAATCGTAAACACTTAAGCAAATATTTACATCCGAAGTGAATTATGTAGAACGGTCGTGCGCATTGAATTCGATACAGAACTTATCTTCTAACCATAATATTTTACACATGGCTGCTAATTCTAAATAGAAAACGCATCTTTGAATGAAGGCAGAAACATTAATTTGCAAACGGGTGTGAGTGATTTAGGACGTGATGCGTTGCACGTGACGTGATAGCTAATTGACCAGCAGACACGCCGTGAACACACCATGGATTCGCACGTTTAACATGCCCTTACGCTGACTTAGTGTAGACAGCCGTGTCACGATTAAATTACATCTGGTCGTGGTAGCAGCCGATTAAATGGATGGAAATAAAGGCGCTACATTCTATTAAGTTAACAAACCAGTCGGGATAGTTGATTATTTATCAGGATGTCGCATCTGCGTTTTCAGGCTTTTCCACCGTTAGACGTGACCGAGCTTTGAGCCATATCTGACACCCACATTGCTACCAATGATCCACTATATTCGTCTATTTATTCGTTTTAGGCATGATTCATGAGCGATTCGGTCCTGCAGATGCAATAACTCGGCCAAGGTGTGGCAAGATACAAAATGGTTAAACTTCGCACCCTGTTGCACATGTTCCTCACAATAGAGCTCGATTTGAGTGTACTCACAACTGAGCAGAACCTTTAGTTTCATTGATCTGAGCTGTGTAGCGATGGCAAATTCTTAGGAATTTAATCCTTTTAAGGCAAGGCTGAGCATTGACGGTTGTAGCGAATATTTCATTGACCCCAAGTAATCCCACTTCTATTTCCAGTTGTTAAAACTTAATGCTATGAAGAGAGGCTACTGTTCTGCTAATGCTGTGATACCTATGGTCTTTCAACGTATCTTGCAGGCGAGAGAAGGGAGGACAATTCACGCCAAATTCCGCAGGAGTAAGTCAATTCTCCATTGACCGCATCATAGAATACAATAAAGGTATCCAAGACCATTGATGCAAATGCCTTATTTCCTCTTAACAGATACCTTCGTCTTCCATGTAGCAAAAAGACGTAAACTTCCAGGCAAGGCATCAGACATTACCAAACCCACTTAATCACTAAGCAGCGGCAAAATATTTAAAACTAACCGAATGTGAATCTGATAAACATCTGAATAAGTGATCGGGTTCTTTTCACCCATCAAAGCAACAAGCAGTCTGATAAATAATTAGTCGAAGTGTGTACTCGCGGTGCGGTGTCGCTACTGCCATTTGGCCCTGTGCGGGGGCCAAATACGACGCAATTTCTTCCATATCTAGCGCTCTACTATTCCGGCACTTGACTTGTATAATTATCCAAAGCACTATCCTGGTTCCCCCTGTTATAGCGTTTAAGCCCTCGAATAAACTTGAACGGTGTCCCGAAGTCTAGCGTTAATTGACTGCCAACTGACCTTAAATTAATTCCTGAGGCCTACTGCTGTGAGGTTATGTGTCAAATACTGACCCTGACTTCTATTCAGGGGACAGACATTGTTATTTTACTTCATTTACTGGAGTTATTTACTGTTTAAAACAGCCTGGAACCGTGCCAACGGGCCTTTTGTTAAATTATTCGACCTATGAAATGATGTTGAACCGAACTCGATGCGTATAGTCACGTTGGTTAACATCTAGACTGAACTAGAATCACAAAATACGGTTAATCATGGCCCAAAATTCACTAGTATGCTATGTTGTAGTCAGTCTTTTAGCGATAGCAGTACTTTAAATTCCTTCCACTCTGTTTGATATTATGTCTTCAGGAAAGTCTCAGATGATACAATTTCATAAGTCTGGTGAGATTCACTGCGCGTGCTCCACAGTTGTAACCAAACGGTACACCCAAGCAGCCATTTAAGGAGATTATATACGGAGACGGACAGTGGAAAAATGCCCAATGCTAACAAATTCGTTCTCATTTAGCAGCTACTAATGTATAAATAGAAGACTATTATTAGTAAAATTTTGTTACAATAAATGGATTTAGTTGGTTTGCAGCCAACTGCTCCACGTTAGAAATGCACCTACGACAACTTACTTATCAGCAGTGAGAAGTGAAAAAAATGATATTTTTATAGAAAGGAAGGAATTTAAAGGCTGTGGGCATGGATTGAAGATTAGCCCACCCAGCGCAGGAACTATGATCGCTAAATGATTGCATTAGGGACCGGCAGTCATGCAAGCAAAGCATTGCAGGTGAATTTGTTTATTACATTCATTCACGTAGAACTCATTACAGCCGCTTACCGGTAATCGCATTGACTTAGCTTTAGACTAGAAGTCATTTTGTATTTCAAATCGGGCGTCTGTAAAAGCCAGACTTGCCACGTTGAAGAGGTCAATCCCGTGGGAACTACGACCCAGTGAGTGGCACATCATAGCGAAGATCGAGTGAGGTCTGAAACATCCTCCTTCAACTTCGCTACAGGGGCAGTCTGAGTGACCGCACCAAAGGCGTGTGAGTTAGTCATCCCGAATGAGTCGTTGAGCCTCCTAGACGACATTCCAACGAATTTGTATTATTCACCGTTCCACATGGTGCAAACGAGGAAGCAACTTGGTACTGCAGGCTTTGGAAGCATTTCTGCTAGCGTAATCACAAATTGCTTTGCATCTTCTCATTTAACATTACTATAGAGCTATTTGAGGACACTAAGTGTGCCTCAATCAAAATTGCCCCACGAAAGTCTTACTGCTGCCATCCTTCTCAATATCGGAGAGAAGGAGCAATTATGAATAAAGCCGTTGCTTCGTTAAACTGTTTTGCACCACGAGTCGCAGACCATCTGTGAGGTCAAAGCAAATTGTACATCAAAAATGGTCAAAATTGTAAGATATCGCATTTTCTAAAGCTAGTATTTTGATTGCTAAGTCGGGGATAACGAAACCTGCGCATTCGATCAGCGCATACTTGATTCGGGGAAAAGAAGAGCTTGGTAAGCATCATGATAAGGCGACGTTCGGACTGGACCACATGGAACGAACCAATGTGCTAACATCACGCTGAGGTCAATCTGCTTCCCCTGCCCCCACGGATCATTATTTAAGCCTCGGCATCACCACGCCTTGCATCTGCGCCGGCGACTGACGACAATGGTAGGCTGCAGTAGTCTCCACCTATGTCCCGTCATTTATATACTTATCTTTGTTCACCTCTGTTCATTCAAATTTCTATTCACGCTTTCGACTTTGACGTCGCTCACAACTGCATACCTTCTTTCCAATTTAGGCTCAACAAAATACTACACAACGCGACATCACCAATCTCCCACCTGAATTGCAACTGAGAATATGCAAATATCTTAGAGTGTGGGATTTGGCAAGTCTCGCCATAAGTGTCCCAAGCTGGAGGTGGATTCTGTCGACGAAGCCATTCTCCACTCGTCTGTGTCAGCACATCAACCAGTTTACCTGGGTAGACAAACACCTCTGCCAGCTGCTCTTTCCCCAACCCTCACCTAATTCCTTTCGAAATACCCCTCAAGCCGTCTCATACCAGAAAGTGCAAACAAAGTCCTACTCCCGCTTCCTATCTACCCTTGCGTGTGATCGTGAGCACACAACTGTCAACTTTCGCATTATGCCGGACATAGACAAAGAGGCGATTTTGGAGTTGGATAGAACAATGCATAGCAAATCATTGCTAATTAATTTTATGAAGAAGAGTTTTATGAACAAGGTACCATTTCGATTGCATCGGGCCTCTGTAAATGGATATGTCTGTGTTTATGAATCTGTTCATGGGCCACCCAAATATTATGTAAAGTACGCAGAGGACCGGCTTGCTAGTTGCGACTGTATCATCTATGTCGTGGATGATTTCCCGTTCCCGAAGACTGATCTAACAGCCGTCATAGAGTCGCTTGCACCTCATCAACATTTAATTATTGCTGTCATTATCAATTGGATGCTGGATGAGTCAAGTAGGATGGAGTGTCTCGCCAATTTCCTCCAGATCATTGGTGGCTTCGAAAGTTCTCCACTGACTGCCGCAACGAAGAATTGGCGACTTTGGTGCATCAAACGCTATGGAAATCGATTCATCGGCAATTTTTCTAGTTTACTTAAATGGGGATGTTACGATGTGCTTTCCAAGAAACTTGGCAGTGGTTAAGGCAGAAAGCATACACCAAACGGCAACCCACATAAGCGAAGAAACCATTCATTTATTGACAACAGTGAAGTCTACTTGCGCTATTTTTGTTG
The DNA here is from genome assembly GCA_036345935.2 of Taenia hydatigena. Taxonomy (NCBI): domain Eukaryota; kingdom Metazoa; phylum Platyhelminthes; class Cestoda; order Cyclophyllidea; family Taeniidae; genus Taenia; species Taenia hydatigena. The sequence goes on from JADWOT020000010.1 coordinate 3,410,745, forward strand.
TCATTCTTGATCTTGGTAGATAGCCTTGATTAGAATGCCTAGAGAAAGGATTATAATCGCCGTCAAGTGTGGCTGTTATACATCGTCTTGCTATTCTGCCATACCATGGGGATAAGATTGACAATAAGAGACTTAGGTGAGGCTGATGAGCAATTTTGAGCAAAGGCGACTATGGTATGGACTAAATAATTCAAAGGCGCCAGTACGAGAATTGAAAGAATTGGGCTGTGGGAGGCAGTGCTGCTGCAGAGCTAAGTTCAAGGTTCTATTTATCAGCGAACACATTAGAAACCACGGATTGTGGGTCGCAGCCAAGAATGCGAGTGCATCTTTAAATCATGTAAACCTTTAAAATCTGATACTATGATCCAGTGCGAAAATGTTGTGGTCTGTTCGTAATATTTGAAAGCAACACCAAGCGTAGGCAGGTAAAACGCATGACGCCATTCGGGACAAAATCAAGCACATTTACTGGTCTCTCTTCTAGTGCATCAGTCCAAACTAAAATTCTTCATCATTCGTGCATATGATTTAGGAATGAATGTGAACAGGTGGTAAGCCGCCAAAATCGCTGTTTGTGGGAATATGAGGTAAGGGATGCACAATGAGTAGATGATAGAACCTATTTTGGTTTGTTTACTTTTTAACCTTGAATTTCTCTTCGTCGTGCATTTTATCACTCTCTCAATGTGGACCCACCTCCTTCAGTATAATCGTTAATTTTCACTGGGCTTATTGCTAATGTACAAAGCGTTTCAAATCAGTATTGTTCCTCTGTAACGAGTAACGTGAGCATTATTGGTAAATGATACAGTTCGAGTAGTAATTAAAATATTTTTGCATTACCATTAAGCTGAGCACAGTATAAGCTGCACTTCGAGGGCCGCAGGATATCATCGTAAAGCATGGAAGTGCGACGCACCCTTCAATGCAGACAGTCTCGGGATGCTAGATGCCTCTTTGTTACTGGAATCACCTTATTCAACAGCCAATTTTATTTTGAGACTTGCGATCAAGCGGTAACTGAGGTCCGAGTCTGCGCTTTTAATTTAAGAAAGAAACATCACAAAACTTGGGACTGAATTCTTACTTAACGGTGCACAATGAAAAGTGTCTAATTAGCGCAGCATATATAGACATCGCAGCATAACAGCAATTTGGATCATTAAAATTTAGGCATGCATTGATTGTTAAAAGAAAACAAAACTAAAAGAATAGGCATGAATGGCAATTTTTCCTTTGCAAGTGATGCTTGAGGTTTCGGCAAAGGCTGCTGAGTAAGTCTCGCTGCTGTGCCACTTTGCCATTTTTAATGGTCACTTTATGTTGATGTTTGGCTAATATGCGCAATGAATTTTCGCTTTGCTCTATTCCGGCTTCTACTCTAAATGCTTCAGCTCCATAGCCCGCTCAATAAGCGACTACGTTGTGGGTCCTTATTTACTTCCGGGAGATCATCATGTAAATACATCTCCAGTGCCATGTTTTGACAATCAAACTAAACTAAGAATTCCAGAAGATATTCGTCATCTTTTGCTATGATTGCAATGGTTGCCGGTTCCATGCCGATGTGAATCGTAGGAGAAGCTGCAGCCTGATTGTTTTGCGTGGGCTTACACTTAGCCTTTGCTGAAATATAGCTAAGGGTAAATAGCTCTTACGATTAGCCAAGGTATTAACGCCTTCTTAATACAAGTTGAAACCCCAAACATAACTGGCGCGTTCGTATTAGAAAAGTCGCGCGTAATCCGCAACCCAGTTTAATTACTGTCAAATAATTAAAAGTTCATTAGGGCGTTTTTTAAGCCTGTGTGGACTATAACCCCAAGTTGCATCAACGTCAAGAGAAACACTTTGCCGTTCTCCACGAATTTGATGATACTTCTTGAATAACTAAATATTTAAACGCTTATAGCAGGGTCCAAACTTGCAAAATAAGAGAATGCGTTTGAAGCATCAGTTCAGCGACTACATTTTATTTTGACCGCCGAAGGGGTGATTTTTTGGCAAGCAACAGGAGATCAAACATACTTTTATTGGATTTCCTCTGCGCTCTGGTGTTTAGGGAGAGAGGACGAAATTGTGGCTGTTAATGCTAATTGAATACCGGCAGGGACTCATTGACAGCACCTATGTTGTCCTTATGACGAGCATTTAATTGTGTTAAGGGCGTATAGAATTATAGTTATGGGTGAATCGCGTAATAAGCTCCAATTCAGGTGGTTACATGAAGGTCTTTGAACAGAAATATAGAAAGTGTCACCGAAACACCAGAATGCGTAATCAAGTGGAACGGAGACGGTGTAAGGAAGGATTGAGACAATTCGCATAGCCACTTATGAAATTCCAGGTAGCAAAGTGCAAACACTTGTCTTTCATTTAACGTCTTTATTTTCAGATGACGTGGTCTAATGGACATCGAAAGACTTATCAAAACACGGTGGCAAGTGCCAACAAACAAATAAAAGCATTCTTTGTAGTAACTTAAATGGAAATGAATCCATTCGTCTTCAACCGTCTTCATCATGATAGAAGCAAGCTGGAATGCTAAAAGCGCACATCGTTTTACACACATATATATTCCACCCCTTCCCATTCATTCTGCCCCTTCACTACACTTTTTCAACACTAAGAACACACGTTTTTAGGATATCCCTCACATACATGCCCTTTAGTCTTTCCTTTTTCTTGACCATGCACGCCCCAACACTGCTTGACTGCAGAACCAAATGGTCTCGTCTCTATATTTGGCACCGTTCTTGCACGTCCTTAATTTTCCTCTTTTTAATTAAACGTGATCTTACTTATCCATTACATCGTCGATTTTATCAACAGAATTCAAACCGAATCATTAATCCTCACCTTTACGGTGGGCTGGAGTTTCTTTGACCCATCCTTTCTTCATTAATCTTCTTGACATAAGACAAATTGGGAGCTATTCTTTATTCGCTGCAACATGTAAATACTTAGCATATAATCGCGCATAACTGAGAACCAGGTTTTACGTGGAATGGGCTTCGCTTTACACAATGTAATAAATTTGAACATCGATGAATGCACAACACGCAGGGACAATAAATCGAGTGACCCTACTTGCAACATTCTCGACTACAATCTGTGCATTAAATCGATCTAGTCGAGTAACGTTGCATCTGCCATCTGACTTGTAATTTACTTCCTTGTAACAATTAGGTACTTGCCTTCGCTATTCTCTTTTCCTTAAGCAGATTTTTCTATAAAAGCACAATTCGATAATTCACTTACATTTCGCGCCGTAATGTTCTATTCTTCCACTGCTCAACTCATCCAACTATAATTTTCCCGCACTCGCACCAACACGAAATCCTTTTTCAGGGGAATTTAGACCCACGGGTTACCAAAGGTAACGACTCTATTTCCATCCCACTTCATCGTGTAATATGATGCATAAAAACACTGAGTGTCACATTCCCTTCCTATGGTTCCTTCTTTGCTGTGCTTTGCATCTTTTGTTAGAGAGGTTACTTGAGCAGATATCGCACACCACCGCGAATGCGATGAAGGATCAGCGATATTTTGAAGTAGTCTATTAGTGGGTAGTGCCACAAGGCTGGAGCAACTTTGTGCCTTGAATATTCTAAGCACGTGCAAATTTCTCTTTCATATCGCCTCAGACACTCACATCACCAACTTCCGAATGACGCTATTGGATGCAGCTTAAGCTTAGTTGCCTTAAAAGGATTCACTTGGTCGCAAACCTATTAGGGAGTCACTGGCTGCATTCGTCACAAAGCATTTAAAGAGGGTGGAGTAACCCAGTACCCAGCTTCAAAGTTACGTAACTGAAAGGTCTTTTTGGTAAAATTTTAGTTGAGTTAGATAAAACAGTGCGAATCCGCCTTTCATCCGTCTTAGAAATAGGGTTTGGTAGATAAAAACTTATTTTCCAGCAATCACTAACAGATAACTTGGTGTCTCCACCACACGGCTACATGCCACTATCGACCCCACATTCGAATTATAATGTGGCCCTATCCGGAGGCATAGATGTGTAACTGCTTACTGCAATCCACCAGCAGATAATGAAACCCGTGTTGCTTACAGGTTCTTAGTGGTTTCTTCCTCCACCTCTACCACTTCCACCAGTAATGACTATAGCTAACACATTCCTTTGCTATCCTTTATATAATGAAATAAAATAAAATAAATAATAGAAATAAAAATAAAATAGGCATGAAAAATTAATGGATCCCTGATGTCTTTTATGCCTCTAGAAGGTTATATATTCTCAAACAGGAGTTGAGACGGATATGCATCCCTCTGTTCAGCCGTTGCAGATCTCCACAACAACCCCACAGACCCACCCTTTTTCAACGGTGCATTAAAACTACTAGTGTGCTTCTGACGGCTATCCAATCTGAAAACATTTCCTCGCATTTGTATCGCCAGGTGCGGTGACTATGGCCCGAAATGGCAGAAACTTACGACAGCTACCGGTGGCTACGTCGATCGCCTTTTAAGAGGCATGAGATGTAGCGCCTTAATGATACAGCCCTTGAATTCCCACAATTATCACCGTTTCCGGAAGCCTTTCCTCTAAGTTGCGCTGAACATATCTTGGCGTTAATGATGGCGCCGTTTAACTGGCAGCACCTCATGCTGCAAAAACAGCAGTCCTCTGGCAAGGAAAATGAAAGTCCCCACTTCCATTCGAGTGGGATTAAAGTGCTTGCATTATCAGACACTACGTCTAACGGCAGGGATTTTAGGTCGCCTGATGTTCTTTACTTCTGATTTTACAAAACGTCGCGCTCAGCTCTTCCCAATTTGACTTAGTGATTTCATGCTCTGTTTCCTTTTGTCCCCACCACTGGTGGGTATTTACGAATTCGTCTTTGTATTAGCCCTCATCTCACCTTAGACGTGAGCGAATGACAAGGAATTTCAAAAGCTTCAACTTGTTAATCCATCATTTTCTGCTAGATTTTGGTGGACAAAGTAACAAACCAGAGGAAATGTTCTAATGTATTGGATTAAATGTCCTTAAAATATATACGTTCTCTACTGATCGCAGGTCTTGTTAGCTATGACGAATCCTTGGGTGCATTGAACGCGATGCGTGCCAGGAATGGCCATGTTGTGGGAAGGTAAACATTAAGGACTAAGCTGCAGTTGGAGACAGAACTTTTATAAACTACTGCTCTTAACGAATATAGTAACACCTGCTAGTGTGCCTTTTCAAATGTATTTAACACCTAGCAAATGATCAAAACCAATGTGTCTCACACTTGGCGCTGTCCAGCAGATCGTTGATTAATTATCATCTTTTATGAAATCTGTACCAATTTCGTAAATTGGCATATTTGTCTAAGAGTAAGTAATCTATTGCACCGTAAGCATTCCGTTATGCTCCGGCTTTTTAATTAAAATAATTTTTTTTAGGTTTTTCGTACTCTTGCATGAGGTCTCGTATGCCATCTATTTGCGTTTTCATGGGTGTCATTGATCTATTTGGCTTTTGACCTTACCAAAGTTAATTTCTAAATTTCCTATACCCCTGTTGTGCTGCATGGCTGTCACCTTGTGTGATTGCAGTGGATTCAGCGCAGCCTTACAGAGATTTACACACCAAGCGCCACTACCAAGTTGGTCAGTGAAGGACGGCAATGAGTGCTGTTGTTGAGCCATGGCCTTAGGATTTTCTACAAAGTTCCTGCTGAATCAGCCGACTTTGTCGATTCGTTGGCTCCTAATGCAACAAGTTGTAGAAAAGGCGGATTTTAAGAGAACGACATTGTGAACAGTTTGCGAATTATTAAGGCCAGCGCTCTGATAACCTTTTCCTACCTATCTGCAATATTAGAAAAGGCAACGCTTCGGGATTCTAAGCTACTTCAATAAAATGCCTTAGTGTATCTTAACATAACAAAGCACTATAATAAATTTTATTAAACATCCAAAAATTCTACATAAATATCCACTTAAAGCGCGAAAATAGCCGCATTTTGCCTGCATCCACCCTTCGATGCGCCTATTTTATGCTGCATAAATCTTGCTTTGATTCATTACATTACCGCGAAGTAAATTTCCTTCGATTCTTAAAATTTTGTATTACTTTTTGGTTGCCAAACATAAAAGGGGTGTTGTCAGCTTCCCTTTAAGTTCATGGTTTGGCAATTCGTGCCATTGCTTACAAGCTGCTTCCTCAACGTCCCCTTCCCCGTAGATATTATACCCCTATTTAAGCAGATGCATCACTCAGGTCAACAAGTGTCATGATTCGCCATTAAAAGGAATACTTTGTGTGTTCGAAAGTAAGGCATCCTCATTGTGGTAAAACGGCAAAAGCCAAGCATTTCTGAACATGTTTAGATCCTGTTGCTTCTGCTGAAAATGTTCATTCTTGTTTTTCGCAGAACTCAGCTCTAGTTTGTCTAGCTAACGGGGCGCAGAACATACGAAGGAAGATGTACGAAGCCCAATTACTGACACGATGCAGAGATCATGACCTGCTTCTGTGGTTTGCAATGCACAGGTATAGGTGATCGTATGCATTTGCACGAAATTAGTCGGAAGTTTTAACACTAGACGAATCTGCAAGCCCTACTTATCTGCAACCTGTCAAAGGAGTCTATCAGCGATGTCAAATAATCCTAAAACTACGTCAACTCTGGCCTATTCAGCTTTCTAAATAGTGGAATTGGGGACATTTTGCGTGTTTGGGTTTGGTGTACTAGTTCTTAACTATGTATTCTCATATTTAAATGCACAGGTAATTTTGTTTATGCAAAGTAAAAATATGCAATTCAAGTCTCACGAGTGTGATCCGCCTAGGAGATCGGCGCTACGAATATCGTAAATGGTATCTGGTCACTAAAGCTTAGAAGAAATGAGCCAAGGTCAGGATCCGCACAGACCAGAGTGTAAGACTATGGAAATTCCAACAGCGTCAAGTAAGAGATATCTTGCGGTTTGTATGAGGACTTCTCGTGCTTTTAAAGGAGCAAGGGAACTGCCAAGGCAGGAATCTGGGGCCCCAGACGCCCCAAGTGGAAGTTTCAACGATGAGATGGACGACAAGAGAAGGTTAATCCAAGCACTTATGACTTACCCGGAAGACGAGATTAATTTCCTCGAGGAGATAAAAGTAAATATGCGGTTTTTAATTATCACGTCTGTCTTAAATTTAGTGGCGTTTTCTGTACCTACATCACCACGTATTTGCCTTGGAAGATGCTTAAGAACAACGACCTCCGTCTAACCTACATGTTCGGTGGGAATGTCATCAAGAACCCCTTAGTACCTGATCGAGCAGCGCAGTTGGGATGCCTCATGGATTTGCTCTGAACGCGGCTGTGTTATAAAGCCATGCAAATTAGATGCCCATCATGAGGAAGTGTGTATGCTAGTGCGCTATTTTATTCGTCTAAGAAAACCTTTTCCTTCTGAGCAGTTCTGCTAAATGCTTGTTTTATATTCTTGTAGAAGGCGAGAAGAAAGCTAATGGTAAATACAAATGTACCAAGTGTGGCAAAGTGTATAACAACTTGGATGGCATGCACCAACACCGATGGCTCACACCTAAGGTGGAGTAGCAAAGCATCATACCAAAAAAGTGTTAAATAGACAAGTTTGTGGAAGAATTTAAAGGGAACAAGCATCAGCTTATTATAGAGGTATCATCGCATCGAAGAAGCGCGGAATTCCTGTTAAAGAAGCAGTCACAAAGAGCATTTTACATACACATATGTGCCAGCACGTAGAAACACTTTCTCTTAAGTCTAGCTGGTAGGATTCGGAACATCCTCTTCCTCATCTGCATCAGGATTGAGTGCAGCACGCATGAGGCGAACACGCAACCGGTCAATGTCTTCGCGTTCAGTTGGATGCTCCTGTTCTGTGTGTGATAACATCACATCCAGCCGGTCAAAAGTGGATCCGCAAACACTACAGCGGTACTCTATCCTGCGCCTTTTTTCAGGAGGACGCCCCTTTAGATCTTCGGACATAGAGGACTGAGGAGGCTCTAGGCCATCAGGTATTCTCAGTGATCTCAAAGCTTCCTGAATTGATGGCGGTAGCTCAAATACATCTTTACAAAATGTACAAATCATTATTCATTGTGATTAGTGGTAGAGCAATGGACACGGACTGTAATCAAACATTACCACCATGTGTCGTCTTGCTGTGGTGCACCATATCCGTCAACGTGTTACATCCCTTGAAGCATTGCACGCAGAAGTAGAACCTGCATTTACTGTGGCGCAAGAGGTGTTGGTGCATGCCATCCAAGTTGTTATGCTCTTTGCCACACTTGGTACATTTGTATTTACCATTAGCTTTCTTCTCGCCTTCTACAATAATATAAAACAAGCATTTAGCAGGATTGCTCAGAAGGAGGGAAGTTATCTTAGACGAATAAAATAGTGCACTAGCATACAAACTTCCTCATGATGGGCATATAATTTGCATAGCTTTATACCACAGCCGCGTACAGAGCAAATCCATGAGGCATCCCAACTGCGCTGCTTGATCAGGTACTAAGGGGTTCTTGGTGACGTTCCCATTGTACATGTAGGTTAGTCGGGAGCCATTGTTCTTGAGCATCTTCCAAGGCAAATACGTGGTGGCATAGGTAAAGAAATCGCCACTAAATTTAAGACACGTGATAATTCAAAAACCGCATATTTACTTTTATCTCCTCGAGGAAATTAATCTCGTCTTCCGGGTTGGTCATAAGTGCTTGGATTAACCTTCTCTTGTCGTCCATCTCATCGTTGGAACTTCCACTTGGGGCATCTAGAGCCGCAGATTTCTGCTTTGGCAGTTTCCTTGCTCCTTTAAAAGCACGGAAAGCCCTCATACAAAACCATCAGGCATCTGTTGCTTGACACCATTAGAATTTCTAAAGTCTTACTTTGTGGCCTCTTTGGGTCCTGATCTTGACTCAGTTCTTCTGAATTTTAGCGACCAGGTATCTTTTGCGACATTAGTGGCGCCGATCTCCTGAACGGGTCTCACCCGTAGGACTTAAATTTTATGTTTTTTACTTTGCGTACAAAAAATTACCTGTGCATTTAAGTATAATGTTGCACAGTTAAGAACTAGTACACCGAAATCAAACATGCAAAATGTCCCCAAATGCACTGTTTAGAAAACTGAATAGGCCAGAGTTGACGTAGTATTAGGATTACTTGACATCGCTGATAGACTCTTTTGATCGGTTGCAGATTGGTAGGGTTCGCAGAATCGTCTGGTGTTAAAACATCCGACGAATGCCGTGCTATTGCATACGATCACCTATACCTATGCATTAGAAACCGCAGAAGGGGGTCGCGACCTCATTATAGCTACTTCTTTTGAAATTCTATTCAAGGTTGTCTTCTAGATGTATTCAAAAGCCTTAGCTATGCCTCATTCCCTACCAAATATTTTTGCTATGGCTGGATTTGGATCTACCATAGTATTGTTATCACCCCAACCACACACACCAAAGCTTTCTTGCAATGAACTGCTCACCCTTTAATTAAGTGCTTAATCCAGAAGTAGTCTGCAGTCGAAAACCATACCTACACCTGACAATGCAGTAAGATGCTAAGTAAGTGTCACTACTTACTCCCATAATACTGTGCTTGACAGGCAGTTGGTCCCAATCTTGTCTTCGCCAGCATTTCAACGATTTCATTTTGGCAATTAACTGCCCTTAAAGCTGACCAAGTGGTAGTAGTGAGACCGAATCGTTGATGGGAATGGGTTTTATCACTGCGGAGCTGGAAAGCATGTTTACAGTGGTATAATGAGATGATACTTCGATGAAACTAGAGCACGATCTGCACACTATCTTCAGGTCAAAATGAGCTCAGTGCGGTTCATGGATTGAGTTTATGGGATGCTACTCCCTGCAGCTGCCAAGTGCCAGGATGCCACGATATTTATGCGATCACTTCACCTATCCGACGACTCCTTGCGTATGGCCTAATCATCGTGCACTGATATGAGCCATCAATGCTTGTTAATTTTATGCGCTTTTGCAGTCAGGTATTAATGGAGCAGAGTCGATGATGAGCAAAGCAGACCACGGTCTCACTAATTTGTAGATTGGATACACATTTCGGCATTATTTCTTCCGCACTCAATTCTCCCTCAATCGTAATGCAAGAGTCGCCAGTCCGACCAAGTCTGTCTACGATCCGTCACACCCATGCCCGATCTGATGAGAGAGGTGTCGACACATCCCGGGAGGTTGTTCGGATATCCTGCACCTACATGATTGCGTGCACATCGAAAATGACGTGTGGTCGGCGTCATGCTCATTTAGAACATAATAGCTTTTCAGGGATAATTGGGTGGCGAATGGGTGACAACGACATGCGAAGTAGTCGCCAATGGGACAGGAAGTCTATTTCAATTTAGAGGGTAAGGGAAATGTAAAAGAATCTCAAGAGGCAGAACATGAGGTGGATCCACTGGCAGCTGCGCCCTTATCGAAAGGATGTCATTGCCTCTTAATCGGCTTAGGATTGTAGTAATTGTGATGAACGCATACACTGCGACAAATTGGCTGCCTTAACGTATATGTAGTTGGGTAGACGCGATCAGTTCACAGTGAAACAACTTTACTACCCATTCACATTAAGGTGATCTGGTGTATTTCAGTCAGAATACGTAGTGAATCCGTAAGTCGATATTGCGAATGATTGTTTTAGGGATTTTTTGTGAGTTAGTCCTAAAATGACTTCTCATTTGCATAGGATGCCATTTGTTTTGTGTTAAGAATATGTTCTCGATTTACTCTGTCGCCCTGCGACCCGCTTCTCCAGTTCTCAGGTGAAACTCTGCTCAACAAATTCATAATCACTTGCTGCGCTGCCATAGGCGTAGAATTGTTTATGCAGAAGCATTGAAGTCAAACTCTTGGAAATAGCCAAAGTGTTACAAGAATCTCAGGAAAGAGCGCCAATTTGTTGCGGGGAGAAAAGTTTGCAGAACGTGAAGTCAGAAGAAGTAAAACCTCAGCACATGAATGTTTGCTTCAATGTTAGAGCAAAGGATGCGGTGTTGCACGACAGTGCAGCAGGTGACTATGGTAACGTTAAGCAGAGTGTGACAAATGTAGATGAGATGAATTGACGGAAACATAATCAACGATTAATGGAAAAGTGAGTTATTGAGGCACGGGCTACCAGAATGGCTGGAGATTAGTGGATCAGCGTACAAAATGTGTGGACGGATGTCTACGACGCTGACTGATTTTTTGTTGATGATTCGATGCAACGACATCTTTAAAAGTACTGTTGAAAATGTCTTGCCTAAATGTGCATGTAGACAGTTGAGGAGGTGGAATTGTGGACAAATGCAGATAAGTGCGGAAATGGAGTCAAGCAAACAAGCGAATATGCACAGCGATGTGTAGGGAAAAGCAAATATGCCAGAATTATGCCAATTTACTTTATGTAAAATCAAGAGCCAAAATGCTGTAATGTGACTGGAGACGGTTGGTCCATTTCGCTCTTATTGAGCATCAGTGTGACAGCACAAGCAAAAGTCTTGTTAAAATGAGCGAATACCAAACGAACTGCTAAGATGTCAAATTAAGAGCGGCGGTCCTCCTAGTGGTGACATGGTAATGGGCATTTCACATGCTTGGTTGTAAAAGAAGTAGATGGAGTACAGTCGCGACCTCTTGGCTCTCGAATATGTAACAGGCATGGATCACCAGATATTTGAGTTTACTGTAATCTCCCCTCCGAAGCGGCGCATTTGAGATGTCTCTATTTAGGTCTCTCCTCTTGTCTCCCCAGCACATCCCGATGTCAGATTGCAGAAGCTGTGCTGGGTTGTACGACGCCAAGAGCTATGAAATGGGTGCCAATAATCGTAGGTCATTGTTGGGACTAGCATCCATCAATTAGGACATCACAATGAGGGATCGAGTAGCCATCGTCCACCAGACCTGATTTCCGCGTGCACAGCAGACAAAAATAGACACGAAATAAAGAGAAAACGAAGCAAGCTAAATTGTAAGATTAACTGTCGGCTCACCTAGCAGTTTCCTTGTTCAATGCCACACAGAACCAAACAATAATGAGACTGCTACCAGCATCACGATATCGCACTGCAACTTGCCTGCTAATACTTGTGCAGTAGGTTGACATGGGGCCCATCGGTTCTCTCTTGCTCACATTTGTTACCCATAAGGCCTCTTCCCTCGGTAATGCTAGGGAAACAGGCAATAATCATGCTGCTAATCATGGCGTTTGCCTGTTGGATATAGGCGAATGGAGTGGTGTGGGAAGTTAACTGGACCTATGTGCGAATGATTCACTCAAGGATTGTGCACAACCCGAGGCAAAGTCGCATGTGCCATGTTAGGTGGGCGAACTGTGCAGAACGATCAGGATAGTGTTATCGCCATTAGATGTCGCCCCCTAACTGTACGCCTTTATGTATGTTCACCATTTCTAAATAGTAGGCACATTTTTAGATTAAGGTGGATATCCTGACTCCCGGATTGGCGCAAGTGATTTGAGCCGTGCGGTGTGTTGCACATGGCGTGAGAGTCGACTGCCCTGCAGACACGCCATGTATGCACCACGGATTCACACGTCAAACTTGGCCTTTGGCTGACCAAGCGTGGGCAGTTGTGTCACGATTATATTACGTCTGACCAATATGGCAACTGATGGGGAGGATACAGATAAAAGGTGCCACAGTCTAGCATGTCAAGGAATTCCGTCATGCTGATGGACTATTCGCCAGAAAGTCACATTCAGCTTTCAGACAATACTATTGTTGATTGCCAACAGAGTCTGCGCTGAAGCAGGCGCTCTCGATCGCTTACAACACTCTAGCCTTCCAGCCTCTACTATGTTTGTACATCGCAGTGCAGCATCAAGCATCCTTTGGTTTTGTGCAATATATTTGAATTGTCACATGGCCAGCATCAAGCGAGCATTTTTTTTCCTCTTTTTTCGGATGCATATTTTGGATCTTAAATTTGCTTCTTGATGTTGGCATAAAGGCATGTTGGGACCTATTAGGCATCAGGAACAAGGCTAATATCTCAAGCGTGATGTGTGCGGTGAGTTGTACCTTGCCTGCATCAGGCCAATGCATTGATTGCGATAACAAGAAGAGCTTTGATCCCGCTCACTGTTCTCAGTGGTAAGATTGTCCCATGTAATTGACGTGTCGATGGCTCCACATTCCACTCCTTGCTTTCCATGTCTCTCCTTCCACAAGAGCGCGGACTAGTGGGCTTTGGAGGATGTAGAATTTCGCTTTACAGGCCATGGAACTTTATGCCAATCCCACTGTATTAATGTCACTTAGTGAAACCTTTTGTAAATCAACTGGTCTACCGATGTTTTGCAGTGTTGGAGACCGTGTCAACTAACACTCATCGCGAGGATTAGCATTCATTTTGCGCTTTATCCAAGTCTCTTTGTTAATGCACATGCCATTTGTGTCGTGTTTTCGAACATTAAAGTGCATTTTCATGGTACGTAACAGCACTTCAATTTTCTGACTGTAGAAATTTAAAGAAATCCTTTGTTTTAATGGGAGTTTCGCGGCATCCATAAGGGATTATACAAAGATCAGGACAGTTAAGGGCCGCATCGACTTCTCATCATACTAAATGCAAACGAATAAAAATAAAATGAAAGAAAGCATAAATTTCCGCTACATTGCGGGAGGTCTTTCACGTAGTTTTATTTGTTCTCACTGCAGCTGCTTGTCCAGTTTTGCGTACATAAGATGCGATATTTAAGCATACCAATGCAAAAAGAGAAGAATCCAATTTCGTTCCAACTATTTGGGTTAAAACAGGCCAACTAGACACAATAAAAGCTGATTGCGCGCCTATATTTTTCACATCACCTTACATTGCCAGAATTTGAATTAGCGTCAGCAGCAGCAAAGGGCTACCGTCAGTAGCTTACAGTTCAATGTGCTTTGAGGGTGGCCAAACCCGTCAATTAATCGCAGAAATTGATGTTGAGGTAGTTGGGGCGTGAATCATTTGTAATAAGTGCCATAGCAACTTGGGGACAATTATCAAAATTTTGTCCAAATACTGGCTGATTAAGTTTACGTCTGACAGCTGACTTAGTTTTACAGAAGCACACCTCGTTTCTTTAATGATAAAGGGAATTTTGGTCACATTAGTCTGTGTCCAAACACAAACACGGCATGATCTGATGTGTGCAGATGTGTTGGCGCATATTTGGCGATGAATTGTTCTGGATTTTTAATTTGGTTATCCTGAAATCATCAGGTCCAATCCACCCTCCCGGATAAGCCACAATACAAGTGCACGTGAGGTGAAGTTACCTCCAACCTGAATAATTTGATGATAAAGGCACCTTTTGCTGTCACATCTATACGAAGTTAAGGATCAAGTTTTACTGCCTAATCACTGGAATAAACCTTGAAACAAATCAATGATATTGTCACACTGTGCAGCAATCAGGCATTCTGGTATTCAGCAATAGTACGGGGCGTAGGAAATGCAGATTGAGTCTGCGAAATGGGTCGCGTCTTTTGCAGAGTAGGTACATGCTCTGTAAAACTACCCTGATGCAGTCAGTAGCTGGCTGTGTAGGAGAACCACCTGTGGACACTTTGAACTGTGTTGCAACTGACGCTTATGTTAAGAGGCATTCGTTTTAACAAGCGCCTGATATCAAATTGGCATGCGTGACTTGCAGACATTGGTAGCAATCATATAGATGATAGATGAAGAAATAAACGTCCTAATAATGGTGGTCTTGGATATCGACGCAGAGTGATTAGATAATATTTTAATCTGGAAATCCGGATGTTTCAACCCATTGTCAGGCTCCATATAGTAGAAATGTCCATTGCAAAATTAAAGTTTGCCACTTCATTTAAATTCCCTATATAAATCCTCTTCAAATAGCCATATGCACTCAAATGTACTGAATTTGTGAAATTTAGAGCAGTTAGTAAAGCAGTAGGTATATAAACGTCTGGCTCAAGTGCTCAACTTAGATTGACCTTTGATGATTGCAAGTTGACAAAGAGTACGGCTTGGATTGTACGCTTCTGTCCTTGCTCAAATTTCACGGCATTATGATGTTTATAATTTAGAGGTCAAAACACTAGTGGTTAGACACTTAGTTGCCTCAAGCAGCCAAATTTTATTGCTCTGATTGAAGGTAAATTTGCTCTTTTAGGGGGCAAAAGCCAAGCCTCATTTCCAGAGGCTAACAAAATGCCATGATTTATAGCTATCACACCGGCTGGCATACGCGCATCTTACACGAATCATTCTTAGCCAGTATACCACTTTTGCGCGAAAATGTCGAAATTTGGAGTGGAAATAAACCTTAATGCTGATGAATTCACAGGTAATTAAGTGGTGTGCTTTGGCTACTGGTAGGTGTGGTTTTGCCAACTTCACCTTGTCAATTCCTATCCAACAGCCTTGCTTCTACAGACCGAAAAATTTGCAAATGAAACGATCCATGGCAGTTAGTGCACTAGAGTCATTAATTTGTCAACACATCAGTCCGTGTAGAGCACTTAAAGCCACCACAGCATTAAAGGCGGTTGGCGGTACACTTAATCCTGCTTGACTCATGTTTCCTTCAGTTTTATAACGCTCGTAATGATTAGCACATGATCGGGTGTGAGCAATTCCAAGGAGCCTATTACAGCAGCCTTGAAGAATGGCGAAGCACCCATGTAATGTTTATGTATTCGTATCGATCGGGTGACTTCCCTGTGCACTTAGAAAATAGTACTTTGTTACTTGGCAGCAGACCCATAGACCGCGACATCCATGGACAGGGGCACAATGCAACCTAAACGGTAGCTGTTCATTAAACTACTCTTGGTTAATTTAAGTAGCAAAGATTTTACTCATTGGCTCTTCCGACTCCAGCATCACGTACTCACTAGAATCTGGCAAAATACATGAGTTTACAGCTGCTTGTTAAGAACCACACACAATGCGAAAAGAAGGCGCAAATTGAAGTGCATTAAATCTTTTGGAAATCAGGTGGCTTTAAGAACGTTTTGAATAAAAGTAGGTGATGGTTATGGGAAGGTAGTTATCAGAGGTGCCTACCATACCATTCGCATTGATTAATGCGCTGACAGTGGCGAGTAGAGAATGGTTAAGTTGAAAGCTTTCACTTGCAACTTGGAATACTATTGCCAAGACGTGCCTCGTAAAAGCTTTTAATGAGCCTATTTTAGTGAAAAGTTTTGCAATCTTAAGTGACATCAAAGTCAAAAAATGAATAAATAGAAGTGGACTGAGGATATTAAAGATAATCAATTTGACAGAGGATACCAGAACCTACCAGTATAGGTGTCAGACTTGATGGGAATGTTGGTGTTAAAATAATTTGCGTCGTGAGAGAGAGGGAGTGCATTAACCGCCCTGTGGTCCTGTCAGCACAAAATCTAATCACAGCACACTTCACACTCCGTTGTACGAGAAGCAGGAACAATTTGAATTACCTGGAGCAGTAATTGTGGGTGTTGTCTGGTTGAGCCAGATTCGAAAGAGATAGCAGAAAAAATATTGATCCGAAAATAAGATGTCCCTCAACCTTGAGTTGCAGCATTACAGAAACTCGATGAATTATGTTGACTGCAATGGGATCGAGCGATTGGACTATCTGTGGCATTCTATCACTTAAGCGATTCTTCGAACATTTAGGTTAATTTTCTCTGTGCCACAAGAAGCAGTAAGCCCAACTTGTGTCAGAACTACACATCCTCTTAAGGAATTGGGATTTATAAGCAAATTTTGTTCACCTGTGGGAATTGTCTCTCAACACTTTATTGATCTATCCGGATTTGATAATTCGGAAGGTGATAATATGTTGTTATGCATGAAAGTGAACCTCCTCTGCTTGGGTCTGGTGACCATGTGTATGCTTGTGCCCATCCTGCTAAGTTCTCATCTCAGGTAATCGGGCGGCACTAGCGAAAAGATACGTGATCGCAGGATATTTTTAATTATCAGGGGTGTTAAAGATCTGATCGGGCAGTCTTTCGCTGCCATACCAACTTAATTGAACTTGGTCTTAAGTAATGAACATCACACAGCCTATTCTTAAGTCCCATAGGCCAATCTGGGAGAATCGGTAAGGACTACGACACACGCAAACGTCGAAGAATTAGCTGCGGGAAGAAAAATGATTAAAGGACATTAGGGTAGGAAGGCATTCTGTGTTCCTCAACACATTATAAATCATCCAAATATGCAGATACACTAACTGCTTGATACCAGCATCAGCAGAACTAAGCTCGCGTTTTTCAGACTATAGTCTGATTATAGTCTGGGTCACTGAAAGTGCCAGGAAAGATATGCAGAGCCCAATAAATGGCACCGTACAAAGACCATGACTTATGTGTATGTCTTACGGTATGTGGGTATAGGTAATCGCAATAACTTCTCAAGAGTCGATGCGATAGTATGTTTTGCGCTTAAATCCACACGGAATGTGCTGGAGCTTTCGGCACCTAACAAATCTGCGAGCACTATTGGGCGACTGTCAGTAGGAAGAGTTTACTGATGGTACCTGGCCATCTTGATATTCTGTAGACGCTGATGTATTCAATTTTATGAATAGCCGCTTCAAGAACATTTCGTAAGCCCGACTTTGCTCCACTAGTCCTTAATTACGGACCCTTATTTTTAAGCGCACAAGTTGTCTTTAAATGCAAAGTAAAATGGTATGCAATTTTGAAGAACCAGACTTGAGCTCTACAAGTGAGATCGGCTTATGTGATCGACGCTACGAAGGTCGCAACTGATGATTTGTCACCAAAACTCGAAAGAAATAAGAGAATGTCAGGGCACGAGGAGGTCAGAGAGTAAGACTGTAGAAATGTTAACTGTGCCAATAAGGAGACGCTCAGTGATTGTGCTCTAATGCAGCCCTCAATTTTAGAGGTCTAGAGAAACTATCAAGGCATAGAAACGTGGTCCCAGATACTTCAACTGGAAGTTCGACGGATAAGACGGGATACAGGAGAAGGATAATCCAATCACTTATTATCAACTCAGAAGACGAGATCGAATTCTTAGCGGAGATAAGGGTATGTGTGATTTTCCGCTTATCACTTATCGCTAAACATCGCCGTGTTTAACTTACTTGTTTTTTCATCAATTTTCGTTAGAGGATGCTCGAGAGCAATGATCCTCGACTAACTTACATCCTCAATGGAAGGGCCATCAAGAATCCCTTCATAGGTGATCGAAAACGCAGCTGCGATGCCTCCTGGACTTGTTCCGTATGCAGCTGTGGCATAGAGCCAGTCAATTTGATACCTGCCAATTGCATTCTATGAGAAGAAATAACATATCTTGTAGTAATGCTCATGCTGGCGTGCTATTGTTTCCCTCTGAGAACAATTTCCGTTTTTGTAGTTTGCTTAGTTCCTTGCTTTGGTTTGTTGTAAAAGGTGAAGAGGAGGCTAACATTGGGTACATTTGTACCCAAATGTACGGCGTGCGGTGCAGAACATAACGACTTGAATATGATGCGTCAGCACCTGCTGTCGCACAGCAAATGCAACTTCAACTTGTGTGCACGCTGCCTCGAGGGCTACAACACGCCTTTAGGAATGGATCGTCACATCATGACACACATTGGTAAGGTTTGATTGAGGTCAATGTCCCCTGTCTTTCCAGTTAATCCAACAAATCATACTTTATGTGTTCTTTAGTTACAGAAGATAGTAACAGGCTACAGGCATCAGTTAAAATACTTCCGGATAGATTGAGAGATCCTAAGGACTTGGAGCCTCCTCAATCGCCTATGCGCAAAGAGCAGGTTAGATGTCCTTCTAAAGAAAGGTCCAGGAAAGATTGGCGCTGCGTTGTCTGCGGACTCACTTTCGACCGCTTGGATGTGGTGTTATTACACACAGAACACGAACACCCAACTGAACGAGGTGTAATTGACCGACTGCGTCATGATCTCCTCCGTGCTTCTCTCAATGTTGGTGCTGATGAGGGAGAGAATGCCCCAAATCCTGCCAGCCTGTTCTAGAAGAAAAACAAGTTTTAGAGGTGTAATTCATCGCGCAAGGGGTTGTATTACCATTTACCAAAATGCCTGTCTCTTACTGCGGATTAGCTAAAGTCCAGATCAATATAAATTTAGCAAAACTGTGACCCACGAAGTTCACCAAGACTTTGCAGTCTTTTAGCGAGATCAGGTTACTGTAAATGTAACACAAATATAGACAAATAGAAGCTATGAATCCAGATTTGGTCCAAGTGAAGTGTGAAGTGTTCCAGACTAAGGTCTGAAAATGACTCTCTGTCACGCTGCCACATTGCCACCTTCTGCGCGGCTGCATTGCTCATAATTGTGCAAAAGCATGCTTAAGGAGAGATGATTGTCCTCGGTCAGTACAGACGAAAATGTGAGCGGTGAGAAGTGAAAGATTTGCACCAGGACATCCAAATGCTTGGCCCTAACAGCATTTGTTTCTGTTACGCAGGCAAGACTGGAAAAAAGGACGATTGTACATAGAATCGTGTCAGGATTATGAAGTTAGGTGCTTTTCATGCATCAAGGGTGAACGTAGAGCGCTACTAAAGTTGGCCTGAGCACTACTCTAACACGTATCTACGTAAGGTTCATTTTATGCCTCAGCCCTTAGGACACCATCCACCAGCAATATGCATTCCTCCCCCACAGCCTCCTACTAATCCCAATTAAGTAGGGCTCGCTTTACGACTCAAAGGACTCATTCGTGAATTCATCAAATTTGCCAACCTCTTTTATAAATTGTATGTGGCATATACCATATGTAGCATGGGGTATACATAATATATGCAGTATTCCAAGTTGGAAGCGGATTCTTTCAACTTGACCATACTCCACTCGCCACTACCAACACATTAACCGAGAGGCATGGCTTGACAGGCACCTTTGCCAGCTTCTCTTCCCATTATATTCGCCCACTTCTATTCAAAATACTTCTAAAATTAATTATTCTCCAAAAAAACAGACAAACTCTTATTCGTGTCTTCTCTTCACCACTGCATGTAGCTTTCAATGAGGAGCTGTGAACTTTTGTATTTTGTCAGATTTTGCCGAAAACGCGATGCTGGGTTCGGAATGGCCAATGCGTAAAACTTCGCCAGATAAATTAAGTAAGGGTAGTGCAATGAGTAACCCCCGTTTTGGTTGCATTACGAATCTGTGAAGAATGTCGAGGTTTATGGGTGTGCCGGTAGGTATCGAAGTAACATCCTCTAGAAAGCACGGAGAACGGACTCGATAGCTAAAGCTGCAAAAACATTGCATGGATGCTTCACAATTCTGCAAGGCTGCTGTAATAGCCACCGTGGAACCGCTTACAATCTATCATCTGCTGATTGTTGTAAACGTCATAACACTGGGAGAATTATGATTCAAGTAGGACCAAGTGCACCGCCACTGCTCTTCATCGACTACTTTGTTGGCAAAATAGCAACTATCTTGCATTAAATTATATAGGTTGAGTTTTATTAACAAATTTTCTTGTCTGCGGAAGATCTCCTACAGAGGAATCGACGGGGTCGGAGTCGCCGGACCACACCTCTCAGTGGCCAAAAGCATATCACTTAATTGCTCATGTATCCAGCAGCATTAAATCTTACATCTATTTCCTCTTTGGCCTTGCTAAGAGTGCTTTGGGGAAGCTGCGCCTATGCCTGTTGGTGTGATGGCTACAAATCTCTGCATTTCGCTATCATATGGAAATGGGACTTGTCTTTTCCTGAATAAATGGTTTATTGGGAACATTTTTCTTCAGTCAGCAGTGCAGGGATTTAGCATTTCGAGGCACTTACGTACGTTACCATTATTATTCTGACCTTGTCAATAATGCTTCACTCATGCACGATGTCTTAAAAAATTGTACTAATTGAAAGCATTGATCGGGCTAGAACCGCTGTTGAGGATCTTGTCTAAGTGACAGAGCCTACTGCCCTCACCACAAGGCAGACTAAAGCAGTATTCTAAGGGAAGGAATGCCCTTCATTCATCAAGTGCCACAGCAAAGTACATTATAGATTCTTGAATTTTCATCCAATTCACATTTTGTGACTATAGCTATCGTAGACGTGCCATGTTCGCCAAATAATTTGCACAGTTTTCATATGAAAGTCATCATAAAGACCGGGTTTCTTTGCATACGGCATAAGGACTTACCAATGCGAGACGCAGACAAATTAGTGTGGCCATATTCTATTCATAGAAATAGTTCTAGCAGCATTATAGCATTCGTTAACCCTATGGTTATTTGTTCTCAAATATTGGCTTTGAAGTGCCCCGAGAATTCCCTCAGTGACGATCTACACACTGTGTACTTGATGCGCACAAAATTTCCTTGGTTAACTATCGTGACTGTACCACCCGTTGAGCAGAATCGACAAATGTAGAATGAGGTGGGACCAGAATGAAGGTAAAGTAGAGTCATGTGTGTAAAAGCTTCGCCAACATTTGCGATCGTTGCGCATCAAGCCGGTGATCCTGACGTCCCTCGTCCCATTCATTTCTCTAATTTACGTCAAGCGCTACTGAAAACGGATTATTAAGAAGGCAAAGAAACTCGGGCTTTGCCCTTTTAAAGAGAAAACTACGTTCTACAGATTCATGAATAGCAAAACTCTGCAGCGATACCTGTTTTATTTAGTCACTCTTCTCTGCCTTTCACTCAACGGGTGCAAACTTTGGTGCATTCAGCGCTGGCTTAAATCAAATGCTTGTATATTTTTATATACTTGTATACATATGTATATGCCTACAGAAACTTATATATATATGCATATATTCGTGCATGCATACATATTGCCATCATTATTATAAGTATACGTTTGCACACGTATGCATTTTAAGCAGATATGTGTTATTAATTTATGCGATTAGCAAACAAGGTGAAATGGTGAAATCGCATGCTTTGTCTACTACAAGACAAAATTACACTTGCGGGTGAATTTATTGATAAGAGGTGTCTGATTTCTCCAGACTAGATGGAAAAGCAGCCTGATTTTGGGATTAATAGAAATTGCCCAATGGGTGTGAATTCCAAATGTCAGCCTGGAGTCAATCCTTTTGTGGCTTTCGTAAGTGTGGCAAAGTGTATAACAACTTGGATGGCATGCACCAACACCTCATGCGTCACAGTAAATGCAAGTTCTACTTCTGCGTGCAATGCCTCGAGGGATGCAACACATTTACGGATATGGTGCACCACAGAAAGACGACACATGGTGGTGAGGTTTGATTGCAGTCAGTGTTCATTGCTCTACCACTAATTCCATTGAATAATGCTTTGTACTTCCTGTAAAAGATGTATTTGAGCTGCCGCCATCAATTCAAGAAATTTTGAGATCACTGAAAAGACCTGATGGCCTAGAGCCTCCTCAGTCCTCTATTTCCGAAGAGCTGTCCTCCTGAAAAGAGGCGCAGGATAGAGTACCGCTGTAGTGTTTGCGGATCCAATTTTGACCGGTTGGATGTGATGTTATCACACACAGAACAGGAGCATCTGACTGAACGCGAATTCATTGACCGGTTGCGTGTTCGCCTCATGCGTGCTGCACTCAATCCTGATGCAGATGAGGAAGAGGATGCTCCGAATCCTACCAGCTAGACTTACGGGAAAGTGTATCTACGTGCTGGCACATATGTGTATGCATAGTGCTCTTTGTGACTGCTTCTTTAACAGGAATTTCGCGCTTCTTCGATGCGGTGATGCTTCTATAATAGGCTGATGCTTATTCCCTTTAAAATCTCTGCCTTAGATGAGAGCCAAAAGTCAAATTTAGCCAGAAAATCCTAATAGGATTAGGACCACGTGAAGTCCAACTTGCAAAACTGGTGAACTTAATCTACATTCATCAATGTTAATCGGCAGTTAGTGGTGGAGGTGGCCGAAGCGATGTAGTTAGTTAGTTGTCGTTGATTAGGCAATTAGACATTTGATAAATACAATATGACACACTTTTGCCGATTAAGCCAAAACGAAAGGTCATGCCGAAATTTCAACCCAGAAGGTGGAAAGCGGAACTTTCAATAAGGTCAGATCGCAGTAGCCGCAACAAAACCACAACTAAAAAGCGTACCTGCGCCTTCCTCAAGCACCATGGCTGCAAAGTGTGTCAAAACTGCACTTGTCGAATAGCAATGCATCAGCCGTGTTGATTCTTGCAGTTCATTTTGTTGCTATACATTAGTAATCCGAATAAATTCTTAGGCCTGCACGTTTTGTTACATATAAAGCATTACCTCGATTAATTTCCTATTCTTACATAGAGAAGTCAAAAGGGGATATGATTTAATGGTTTGTTTACAATTTGTCATACCCATTTAAGTGTTTCGCACTCCATATCTTAACGTTCAGCTCTGCACTTTGCCGTATTCACCCCATCACGATCCTTGCCATATATCTTTGGTTGCGCACTTGTCTTAAATTTCTGCAAAGCAGCTAGCAGGATGAAGAGTAGTATCTTCATTAGTCCTCTCCTTTGTAGTCATAAATTAGCATGTTGTGGTAGGTGTTACCCCATAGCACTATCACTTTTCGTTAGGATCTTTCATCGGACAAGAATTAGAATTTATTTTAACAATGGCTCAACATCATGCTAACGTTTAAATCGCTGAATAACGAGCTTTTACGGCTTTAATCGAAAAATTAACCTTATCATTAGTGAAAGCGCAAATGTGTATATCTTCGTCTGTGTTCGTAGATGTAGTTGGAAACAAATCTGTGCCCCACCTTCATCCTCTTCCTCTAAATGCGTGGCCAGTTATTTAGCTGTAATAAGGTGCATCCAAAGGCTACTTCAGGAACCAAAGTTGTTTCGAAGAGCAGTCAGTTATTAGGGTATAACAGAACTTGGAGATCTACCGCTGTACTGTGTATCCGTGCGAAAGGACAAAAGAGAAGAGAGAAGCTTATTCTACTTGGCTCAGACAGAAGCCATTCATGATGTAGTCTCTAAGGCCGGTCCTTAAAAGTCCAAGAAGCTATATTGTACTTGTTCGAGTAATTACACCTACATAGCCATTGTCGTTCAAGGGACACGAGTCTCGTGCCGCCACGCACCACATCTGCCACCGATACCATTAATTGTGATGAGGAAGTGCGCTCCGAACTTGCATAGCCGTCATCACGTTGCCTCGTCCTTAATACTGCCAAAGCCGTCGAAGGACATTCTTATTGGTTCATAACAACCCGCACAAGGAAGTAAAGGACGAAACAGAGGGGACAAACTCCTTGCCTTTCCACATGAGTACCCTCGATTGTCTTTTCGCGTTTACTGTGAAGCGTTGCTTGATGGGCATAGAACAACATCATGGATTGATTCTGCTATTGTAATGCCAACATGCGCTGTACATGGCACCATTGAAGGGGAAGAAGCCACCCAAAATACTTTTGCTTCGGCCTTTACACACCTGTACTGGGTGCACATAGTAGATGAAAGCATTCTTCGGTGGTGAGATGGTGGTATTTGGCCCGGGGCAAAGTGATGAGTGTCATGCATGTGCGGAGTACACTTCCTTCCGGTGGCAGATGCGGTTCGTTTCGTCACGAGCTCCGCATTCGCTGTTGCAGTGTATCCATTCAAAATGACATTAAATCGATAAAAAATTAGGGAAAGGTAGGAAAACAAGAGGAATGCTAACTCAAGGTATTCAGTTGCATCGCTACACGAATGCCATCTACCAAAGCCTTGATCCTTCTTCCCTAGCTACCTATTCAAGCATAAATCTGATCCAAAGTATGCAAGGTTTACAGTAAAATACATGGGATGGCAAGTGAATAACACACCTCACGAACATCACTTCGCCGAAAATTTGACGGGTCCGCGCGTGTGCAGCTGACATTTAAACACGAAAAGGAGACAAATTAGAATTGCAGTTTGTATTTAGCAAACATTTGCTGTTGAATGCATTGCTCCTTTGCTTGGGGAATATATCGCGCCAAGATATTTTACAAAATTAGTGCAAATATTGAATTATGATATCGCTCATTTAAACAGCTCCGTAAACGCATAGATTATGGGAGCATAGTAAAATTCGAGCACCACAGTTTTACATGATAATGCATGTCTCTTCGACCGTAGCGCTAAGCATGAAAGAGAGAGCAGTACCGATTACATTAATCGTGGATACGAGCCGATCTAAAGACACTCATGTTTATTTCATTCTAGCGATCATCGTGGGACAATCACGCGCTGCCCAGCGAGTCAGTGACCGGTGCAATAGGATCTAGACTACCTTCAATGTTCTTTGCTTCAACCGATTGCAAATATATTTACCTCTAATTTTTGTGGCAAAATTTTGAAGTTAAGTTTTAGCTACTTGTTCTATAGTACTTTGTTTGTTGGAATTACTGGTTTCGGTCAAGGTCACAGAGGTGGTCGTACTGCTCTAGCTGCATGGACTGGCCTCCGGGCCATGCCAGCAGCCTATTCTCCTCTGTCCAGTGAATATATATATCCTACTCTAGCCTTCTGCCTTCTTTTGCCCTCGAGGGAGCCTCGGGTCGCTACATTGGCACTCAGAAAATATACTTTTGCATTATGACGCCTTTTCAGAACACAAATCTCATCGCTTTACAATGTTGTCAAGTGGTTGCATGGAGGCAAGCACTATGAGCGGTGTACGATAAAGTCGCTGCTCTTAGCGCAACTAGTTTCCATCCATTGCATAAAGACCTAAGAAGACTCGAGATTGGCGCCAATGGAAACAGATGTATTTCCAAACTTCCATCAGACTGGCGCCGACCTTGTTTGATTAAACAAAGGGACGTTTGAGTACAGACCTTACGTGTTAGCCTTTTTTCTCTTTGTGCTATAAGCCATCATATCAGGTCTAGTAGTACCACTGTGTTTACAAATACGCTCATTACTTGGATTGCAAAGTGCTATTCGTATTGCAAGACTTTAGTTAGGATCGAATACGGTATTGACAATTCAAATATCGTCAAGAAAGGCGATTTAATGCACAGAAGGCTGCGCAGTTCTTAGCGCAGCAAAATGACTTCATTGCAGAGTTTATATTTCTCTGCAGGACCCAACAAAACAGTGCAGCACAGTGTCGTCTGCAGTAGTCGAAAATGCTCTTTGCAACTTGAGGCGCTCACAAAAAATAGAATTTAGGATGCACAGAATTTTAACTGTCAAATCAGGTGCAGGAACTCAATTTTAGCATTTAAGAAGACACCAAATGGACAAAAGGAGAGGCAAATTAGTTTCACAAAGTCGGCAGTCATAAAATAGAGCTTAAGCAAAGGCAAATTAATGTTACTATTTTAAAAGGGACGAAATGGAATTAAATGAAAAGAATATTGAATTTATTAAGTCAAAATGGACCAAACTGGCACAAAAAGAAGAAGTGAATTGCTTTTATTGTCTCGAGAGGCATAAAATAGGGTCAAATCGGTAACGATTTGACTTTACCTTGCAATATTAAACAAAATTAAGCAAAAAAGTAGATGGATTGCTATTTGTCTAGAGGCATACAACGGAGCCAAAGAAAATAGCAACTAATATCATAAAGTCGTGTTCCGTGATTGGAGCCATAGAAGTAGTTAGGTTTTGACATGTCGGAAAGCATGAAATGGAGTCGAAGGTAAAGAAACTAATTTACAGCGCTTAAACATGTTTAACAGAGCCGAAGAAGGGAAATTAAAATTTACGAAGTCGAAATGCATGGCATGGAGTCGAAGGAAACTAAATTGAGCTCACAAATTCGAAGCAGATAAAATGGGTCTGAAGGAGAATTAATTGATTCCTCGAATTCGAATTGCACGAAATGGAGAGGAAGGAGACGAAATTGAATAAACAATGTCTAGCTGGATGTAAATTTAGTCGAGTAGGGAAAAATTAATTTTATGGAGTCGAAAGTATAAAATTGAGCCGATGGAGTCAAAATAATTTAGAAACGCTTAAAGGATGAAATGGAATTAAATGGATTAAAATTGATTCATAATGCATAACATATTAAATACACTTGAAAGCAAAATTTTGCGGGTGGAGAGAAAGATATTTTGCAATGCGCAATGTACGAAATAGAGGCAAACGATGTTATTTTGATTATCCAAAGGCGAAATGTATGAAGTTAACCCTATAAAGAAGGGGATTTCACTAGGTCGAAAATATTAAATGGAGCCGAAGCATGGAAAAATCATTCTATAATACACAATGGAAGAATTTGAGCTTATTAGGACAAAATTGCTTTTGTGGTGTCGAAAAGATAAAAATGGAAAAGTTGGAGTAGAAATGGATTTTGCAATGCAAACTGCACGTAATGAACCCGACTTAGACGTAATTGAATTCACAACGTCGAAGAGCGCAAAATGAAGCCGATCGATGCGAAACTGATTGTGCAATGCCAAATACTCTAAAATGGAGGAAAAGGAGGAAAGATGGATTCTGCAATACGAAATGTATGCAAGGGAGCCGACTGAAGTGAAATACATTTCGCCTTGCCATAATCGCTGGCATGACTTGCAGACTATGCCAATGGCCCTGCAGCCCTTTCGTGCGTCTGCCGCATCTTCGCACCATTGTTGGAAGAAAAACAGCTTGACTTGATGTCGCTCTATGCTCGACGAATCCTACCAACATTCTAGGCCTCAATGAAACAAGGTGCTGGTTGAACTTGTACAAATTACTGCCTTAATATGCATTGGAACTTATTATAATCACCTCTAGTGACCTTCCTGGTGCGAGGCAACAGTTGGCTCAAAAACACACCTTCGCTAGCTCCACTGCAATCACTATGAGTGAGTCGACAATTTCTTTACTCAATTATACCTTGAGTTGCTTGAAGTGATTCTAAGCGTCTAGAAGGCTTTAGCTGCAGAAAGAAACCTCAGGCACTAAACGCCGAGCACAAGCAGAGTAGAATTGGCAGCGCATTAATGTTGGCGTCTCTGCTCATTCTCCCCCACCTTCTTCGCATGCGCTACGATGAACAAAGTTTGACCAAAGAATGATTGCACGATGGTTCAAGGTATGCTGCCCCAAGTCCACTTCAGATGGCACTGAGAGACACCACGTGGTAGTGTCGCTAACTGATATACACGCGTCAGATTCGAGAAGGTCAATCAGAAAGCATGCCGTCAGACATGCCCTTCTACGTGTTGTAAGGTCCGCTATTATTATTCATGCGACTCCTTCCTGCTTCCGTATACGTCTCGCCTCTGATCATTGCTCCATTCTATTTCACTACTACAATAACTTAAAATTCTCGTCAATTGTTTCGAAGAAAAATTAAAAAAAACACATATACCGTCACCAGGAAAAAAAATCAAATAGGTATTAGAAAGGGAATGTCTAGTTATCCTAAAATAAAGCATCAAACTTATTGGAGAGGACATGACGAAATCGAAAAGAATGAATTGTGACTGGCTGGTCGGCTGGCTGGCTAGGTAGCTGGCCGGCCTGCCGGTGGGTCGATGGCGACAAAATGGAGCTCACGCGGTCCCATTTCGTGACATGGAAGCATGTGGGGTGAAATTGATTTCACGATTTCGCAATGCATGAAATGCAACCGACGCAGACGAAGTAGGTTTGACGAAATCGAAAGCATAAATTGGGACTGGCATATAATTAAAAATTAATTATATGGAGTCAAAAGTCTAAAATCGAGTAGATGGAGTCAAAATGATTAAAAAATTCTTAAAGAATGAAATTAAAATGAATGGATTAAAATTGATTAACAATGTCGCAATACATATAATACATTTGAAAGCAAAAATTTTGAGGGTGGATTGAAAGATATTGTGCAATACGGAATGTACGAAATGGAAGCAAACGATGTCCTTTTGATCTTTCAAAGGCGAAGCGCATGAATAGGAACCCTGCGAAAGAAAGCGGTTTTAAGAAGCATGGAATGAAGTCAAATAAAATGATACTAATTTTGCGATGTCGGAAAGTATGAGATGGAAACAAAGGAGCAAAAATGGATCTTACAAAGCAAAATGCACGTAATGAACCCGAAGTTGCTCCAGCCTTGTGGCACTGTCCACTAATAGACTACTATAAAATGTCGCTAATCCTTCATCGCATTTGCGGCGGTGTGCAATATCTGCTCTAGCAACCTCTCTAACAAAAGCTGCAAAGCACAGCAAAGAAGAAAGCATAGGAAGGGAATGTGACACTCAGTGTTTTTATGCATCATATTACACAATGAAGTGGAATGGAAATAGAGTCGTTACCTTCAGTGACCCATGCGTCTAGAATTCCCCGAAAAATGATTTTGTGTTGGCGCGAGTGTGGAAACATTATAGTTGGATGAGTTAAGCAGTAGAAGAATGGAACATTACGGCTCGAAATGCAAGTGAATGATCAAATTGTGCTTATTTAAAATTTCTGCTTGAGGAAAGGGGAATAACGAAGGCAAGTATCTAATAGTCACATAACTGCGCTGGTTTAGGGCTTCATTTAAGATAACGACTCCGTCACAACGAAGTAAATTACGATTCAAGTGGCAGATGCAGCGTTACTTGGCTAGATCGATTTAATGCACAGATTGTAGTCAAGGTTGCAGGTTTCATCCCTGCGTGTTTTGCATTTATCGATGTCCGAGTTTAATACATTGTGTAAAGCAAAGCCTATTCCATATAAAAGCGGGTTCTTAGTCGTGCGTGATTAGAAAACTAAGTATTTAACATTCTGCAGTGAATAAAGAATAGCTCCCAATTTGTCCTATATCGAGAAGATTAATAAAGAGAGGATGGGGCAAAGAAACTCCAGCCCACCGTAAAGGTAAGGAATAACGATTCGGTGTGAGTTTTGTTGATAAAATCGACGATTTAATGGATATGTAAGACCACGTTTAATTGAAAAGAGGAAAATTAAGGACCTGCAAGAACGGTGCCAAATATAGAGACGAGACCATTTGGTTCCGTAGTCAAGAAGTGTTGGTGCGTGAATGGTCAAGGAAAAGGAAAGAGTAAAGGGCATAGATGTGAGAGATACTGTAGAAACGTGTGTCCTTTTTAGTGTTGAAAAAGAGTAGTGAAGGGGCAAAAAGAATGGGATGGGGTGGAATATGTGTGTGTGAAACGGTGTGCGCTTATAACACTCCAGTTTGCTTCAATCATGATGAAGACGATTGGAAACAAATGGATTCTTCTCCACTAAATTTACTATAAAGAATGCTTTTATTTGTTTGTTGACACTTGCCACCATGTTTTGATAAGTCTTTCGATGTCCACTAGACCACGTCATCAGCAAGTAAAGACGTTAAATGAAAGACAAGTGTTTGCTCTTTGCTACCTGGAATTTCGTAAGTGGCTATGAGAATTGTCTCCATCTTTCTTTACATCTTCTCCGTTCCACTTGATTATGCATTCTGGTGGTTTGGTGACACTTTCCATATTCCTGTTCTAAAGCTCCTATGTAACCACCTGAATTGGAGCTTATTACGCGTATCACCCTTGATTATAGTTTTATACATCCTTAACACCATTTATTGCCCGTCATTAGGACAACATAGGTGCTGTCACTGAGTCCCTGCCAGTATTCAATTAGCATTGACAGCCACAATTTCGTCCTCTCTCCCTAAACACCAGAGCGTAGAGGAAGTCCAATAAGAGCATATTTGCTCTTCTGTTGCTTGCCAAAAATCTCCCCCCTTCGGCGGTCAAAATAAAATGTAGTCGCTGAACTGATGCTTCAAACTCATTCTCTTACCTTGTAAGTTGGGACCTCGCTATAAGCACTTAAATATGTGGTTTTTTAAGAGGTATCGTCAAATTCGTGGAGAACGGCAAAGTGTTTCTCTAAACGTTGATGTAACTTGGGGTTATAATCCACCCAGACTTAAAAAAACGTCCTTTTCTTATGGGGTTTGGAAGGTGCTATGAACTAGGTTGCGGATTACGCGTAACCTTCCTTACACTAATGCGCCAGCCATGTTTGGGATTTCAACTTGTATTAAGAAGGCGTTAACGATTCGGCTAATCGTAGGAGCTATTTAACCTTAGCTATATTTCAGCAAAGGCTAAGTGTAAGCCCAAGCGAAAACATACAGGCTGCAGCTTCTCCTACGATGCACATTGGCATGGAACCGGCTACCATTGCAATCATAGCAAGAGATGACGAATGCCTTCTGGACCTGTAAGTTTAGTTTGATTTCCAAAATAAGGCACGGGAGATGTGCTCACACAATGATCTGGAAGTGACACCAACGAAAAGTAAATAAGGACCCACAAAGTCGTCGCTTATTGAGCAAGCTATGGGTTGAACCATTTAGAGTAGATGCAGGGATAGAACAAAACAAAATTCATTGCGCATATTAGCCAAACATCCACACAAAGTGACCATTAAAAGTGGCAAAGTGGCACAACATCGAGACTTACTCAACAGCCTTTGCCGAAAACTCAAGCATCACTTGCAAAGGAAAAATTGCCATTCATGCCTATTATTTTAGTTGTGTTTCCCTTTGGAAAACAAAGCATGCCTAAATTTGAAATATGCAAGTTGCTATTATGTTGTGTTGTCTATGTTTTGCGCTAATTAGACACTTTCCATTATGCACCGTTAAGTGAGAATTCAGTCCCCAGATATGTGATGTTCCTTTCTCAAATTAAGAGTGCAATTTTAGACCTCAGCTATCGCCTAATCACAGGTTCCAAAATAAAATTGGCTGTTGAATAAGGTGATTCCAGTAACAAAGAGGCATCTAGCATCCCAAGACTGTCTGCATTGAAGGGTTCGTTGCACTTCCATGCTTTACGATGAGATCCTGCGGCCCTCGAAGTGCAGCTTAAATTGTGCTCAGTTTAATGGTAATGCAAAAATATTTCGGTTACTACTCGAACTGTATCATTTACCAATAATGCTCACGTTACTCATTACAGAGGAATAATACTGATTTGAAACGCTTTGTACATTAACAATAAACTTAGTGAAAATTAACGAGTATACCGAAGGAGGTGGGTCCACATCGAGGGAGTGATAAAACGCATGACGAAGAGAATTTCAAGGTCGAAAAAGCAAACAAACCAAAATAGGTTCCATCATCTACTTATTGCGCACCCCATACCTCATATTCCCACACACAGCGCATTTGGCGGCTTATCACCTGTTCACATTCATTCCTAAATCATATGCGCGAAAGATGAAGGATTATAGTCCAAACTGATAGATTAGAAAGGAGACCAGTAGGTATGTATAATTTTGTCCCGAATAGCGTCATACGTTTTACCTGCCTACGCTTGGTGTTGCTTTCAAGTATTACGAACAGACCACAACATTTTTCACACGGGGTCATAGTAGCAAAATTTAAAGGTTTACATGATTTAAAGATGCACTCGCATTCTTGGCTGCGACCCACAATCCGTGGTTTCTAATGTGTTCCCTGATAAAGAGGATC
Organism: Taenia hydatigena; assembly: GCA_036345935.2. NCBI lineage: Eukaryota > Metazoa > Platyhelminthes > Cestoda > Cyclophyllidea > Taeniidae > Taenia > Taenia hydatigena. The sequence continues at coordinate 3,443,108 of JADWOT020000010.1, forward strand.
TTGAACCTAGCTCTGCAGCAGCACTACCTCCTACAGCCCAATTCTTTCAATCCTCGTACTGGCGCTTTTGAATTATTTAGTCCATACCATAGTCGGCTTTGCCCAAAATTGCCCATTAGCCTCACCTAAGTCGCTAATCGTCAATCTTATCCCCATAATATGGCAGAATAGCAAGGCGATGTATAACAGCCACACCTGACGGCAATTCTAAAGCTTCCCTAGGCATTCTAATCAAGGCTACCAACCAATAACAAGAATGACAACATAAAAGCGCAAGTAGACTTCACTGTTGTCAATACATGAATGGTTTCTTCGCTTATGTGTGTTGCTGGCTGGTGTATGCTTTCTGTCTCCACCACTGACGATTTTCTTGAAGAGCACATCGTAACATCCCCATTCAATTAAACTGGAAAAATTGCCGATGAATCGATATCCATAGCGTTTGATGCACCATAGTCGCCAATTCTTCGTCGCGGCAGTCAGTGGGGAACTTTCGAAGCCACCAATGCTCTGGAGGAAATTGGCGAGACACTCCATCCTACTTGACTCATCCAGCATCCAATTGATAATGACAGCAATAATTAAGTGTTGATGAGGTGCAAGTGACTCTATGGCGGCTGTTAGGTCAGTCTTCGGGAACGGGAAATCATCCACGACATAGATGATACAGTCGCAACTAGCAAGCCGGTCCTCTGCGTACTTTACATAATATTTGGGTGGCCCATGAACAGATTCATAAACACAGACATATCCATTTACAGAGGCCCGATGCAACCGAAATGGTACCTTGTTCATAAAACCGTTCTTTATAAACTTAATTAGCAATGATTTGCTATGCATTGTTCTATCCAACTCCAAAATCGCGTCTTCGTCTATGTCCGGCATAATGCGAAAGTTGACAATTGTGTGCTCACGATCACACGCAAGGGCGGATAGGAAGCGGGAGTAGGACTTTGTTTGCAATTTCTGGTATAGGATGGCTTCGGGGCATTTCGAAAGGAATTAGGCGAGCGGTGGGGGAGGAGCAGCTGGCAGAGGTGTTTGTCTACCCAGGTAAACTGGTTGATGTGCTGACACAGACGAGTGGAGAATGGCTTCGTCGACAGAATCCACCTCCAGCTTGGGACACTTATGGCGAGACTTGCCAAATCCCACACTCTAAGATATTTGCATATTCTCAGCTGCAATTCAGGTTGGAGATTGGTGATGTCGCGTTGTGCAGTATTTTGTTGAGCCTAAATTGAAAAGAAGGTATGCAGTTGTGAGCGACGTCAAAGTCGAAAGCGTGAATAGAAATTTGAATGAACAGAGGTGAACAAAGTTAAGTAAATAAATGACGGGACATAGGTGGAGACTACTTTGGCCTACCATTGTCGGCAGTCGCCAACGCAGATACAAGGCGTGATGGTGATGCCGAAGCTTAAATAATGATCGGTGGGGGGCAAGGGAAGCAGAATGACCTCAGCTTGAAGTTAGCACATTGGTTCGTTCCATGTGGTCCAGTCTGAACGCCGCCTTATCATGACGCCTATCACGCTCTTCTTTTCCGCGAATCAAGAATGCGCTGAACAAATAGGCAGTAAAACCAGCGCCAACAATTGCATCACTATAGATGCCAATTCCACTAAAGAGACACTACCATGTAATTTAGCAGCCATTTTAATTCGACTATTTTTTCAGGGGTGTGAAGACCAAAAATAAAGCGTTACTTGACAATTACCCCGTAAACGAATGTGTGGACGCTGTTTTGGTGACTCGTTTTCAGAGGAGGCAAGATAACTCTTGATGAGTCAGGATACCTGCAAGCCAAAGCGGCGGCATAATGGAAGTAAGAGGAAACCCTTTGTCTGTGATAGCGATAATAACAGCTTCATATGCCATGTTACCACTTAACTACTTTGCTGGTAAATTGATCGTGCACATTCCGCGCAAGTGAAAGTGAAATCTACGGTCTGAATCAAACAAAAAGAAACTAGGAATCGGTAAGGTTATTCGCATTTCTACGCCAACTATCTTAGCATGGCGTCATACAAATTTTGCCAAGTGGCAATAAACAACCTCAAATGTCACCTATGTTGTTAGTTAACGCACTTCATGTTTGATTGTAAACAAATACCGCATTTATGTTAATGCATGGCAGACCTCGGAACACTTCTGGCAGGTTCAGCGATGCCAGCAAGCAAATGCAAACGCTCGCTCGCTTTGTCCCTTCACTAGGTATTGTTGTGATGATCAGTGCTTTTCTTGATTCAAACTAGCTGAACTGATTTGTTTGGCATGGCTCAACTAGCCGTTACTCTCTCCAGGTCTAGGCTAGGTGATTTCATTCTGAAAATCGCTTGGGAAATAATACTTCACAGCATTTGCCTCGAGCATGATATTTTTTGTCATTTTGCCGCTTTGGCATGCGCGTAGACAAAGTTATGAGCTAGATATCACCTAAAGCTTTAAAGATAAATGCTTGTGGACTCGGTCGTTGGCCTTGATCTCGAAGTATTTAATGCCATTTTCATGGTCCTAATCAGGCGCAACTTTGCTGCATTTCTGTCTTCCCCGCTTTAATAGCAAGGACACGGAATCACCCTCAGTGCAAACCATACATGCTGGAGCGCTAGCTTCGCACTCCGAATGCTATCGAACTAGTCCTCCTGACCACGTTAACTCAATCTGGATGTTCATTATGTGTGACGTCTCAGCGTTAACGTTATGTCTATTACTACATGACAATTGCCTGCGAGTTTTTGCATATCTCAGAGGTTACCTTTACCAACGTTAAGAAATCGTTCCACTAATTGCAGCAAACAGTGCCGGGGCTTACAATTCACATGAGTTCAGCTTGCGCTTCAGCCAACACTCCGTAGTCGGCGAAACCGAAGTGCTTCTTGGACTATTGTAGGCTTATCTTTAATTCAGACACCACCAGAAAAATGCAGTCGCAACCATATCCAGAGTTAATAATACCACAAATAGCAGTAAAGTGAAGACCATTCTTTTGAAAGGCAAAAACTTAATCAAAGCGTATTTTGCTTTTATGCCCTAAAAATATTTGTCCACACTTCTAAAACATTAGTTTACACGTTTATGGAGGTATCGGATTATGTGGTCTCATCCAGCTTGCATTTTACTCTAAGTAATGACATTTAAAGTAGACTTTAAAATTGCTTAATAACTCACCACATCGGTGGGTCATCGGAAGCATTTGTGCAGTTTATGCACGCAGATTAGAACGGCTTACAACATCTTGCTGATCGGGCTCAAGCGTGTCTTCGTGTGCATCGCGAAGAATAGCTGATTGTCAGCCTCTTTGCGAGACTTCATTTATTTAACCACCCAATATTTCTATGCCGCATTACTTTTAGCTGCCCACACCATTAATTTCCGATTTACATTAGTAGTGGAACTTAAGTTCATCTGTTTAACAAACAGGACCTTATCCAGTTTTAAAACCATGGAGGTCTTTTGTTTCTTCTGTCCAATGCCTGCCTACTATGATGTGACAGCATAACATCCAACCAAAAATATTTTGATGCAGCAAGTTTAGCAAAAAAGACACTAAACAAAGAAAGCTCACGGAATAGCACTTGTTGCGTCCTGCTTGTCAGCCTATTATTTTACAAACCGTAGGCCTAAGACAAATTTATTCCCCAGAATTCGCTGGTAGGATTTCATTAGCTCGTAGTAAAAGATGAAGCATTCCCTCCTTCATCTGCATTATGAGGACGATATCTCTGGGATCAAATGGAGCCCGCAGGAAAAGAAGGCGCAAGTGCTCAATGGGATCTCGTTTAAAGTTGATTAATCCTGGTCTGTGTGGGATAAAGTCACATCGATGTCGTCGAAATTAGGCCCGCAGATAATGCAGCGGTAAATTTTTCTTCCTTTTCTTTAGCAGAGCACGCTTGTGTCTCCTTAAGCACGTGAGATTAAGGAAAATCTCGGTTCTCGAAATCCCTTAATCTTTTCAGGAATCTCGGACCTGATGTCAGGACACGTTTTAGTCTTCATTGGAATAGGAACGTAACTGGAAGGGCAAGGAACATGGGATGCAATCAAACCTTACCAGCATGTGCCTTTGCGCGGTGTTCTGCTTCCAAAAGTGAGCTGAACCCCTGGAGCCATTGCATGCACAAGCCAAACTTGCACTTACTGCGACACAGGAGTTGTTGCTGCATCCAATCTAAGTCGTTGTATTCTTTATTGCAGACGGTACATTTGCATACGCCTTCAGCCACTACTTTACTTCCCACAGCAAAATTAATCAAGGAATTAAGCAAATCGAAGAACAATACAAATTGTTCTCTCGATCAGCTCTAGAGGGTTTCTCAGTAAACTCTTACCGAGAATATACTTTAGTTGGAAATGGTTGATCATGTGCATCTTCTGATGTAAATTCTTGAGAACGAAGCACGATTCACGCACTTATTACGATCCCCTCACGCAACCCAATCTCGTCTTCCAAGTTGATGAAGACTGCTTCACGTGGCCTTATATTGTTTTCCGGCTTCCTGTTATAACCTTTGATTAAGGGATCTAAAGCTACGACTGTCTGCTGCAGCAGTTTCTCTAAACCTCTGCAATTGAGAACAAGATTTCATACAAAACCACTTAGCACCTCCAATTCGGTGCAGTTATGAATCCTAACCCTCTTACACTCCAGCCATTAATGCCTTGAGTTTGGCTTATTTCTTTTTTAATTTTAGTGACCGAACATCGTTTACAACCTTCGAAATGCTGATATTGTATGACGATCTCACTCATGGTAAATACTTTTGTTTTAGCTAGAATAGTAAACCATTTTCCTGCAATCCAATAGAGTCCTGCGGGTACGATGCATAGGCTCGCACAGATAAGGTGTTTATGAATTTACTACAGAAGAACTCAAACAGCTTAAGAATAACAGATTATAAGGACTTTTTGAAAATGTCAATAACCCACTCATACTGATTTTATGTTAGTGGGAGTATACAGGCTTGATGCGCACGAATTGCGCTGTTTTCACGATTACGTATGCACCCACGGTGCCAATGAGAGTGTCCCCAAGGCCTGAAGCAGCAAACAGAAAACTAAAAAATCTGAAAAATTACTATGTTGCGCATACGCCAACCCTGTCCTTACTGCCAAAAAGAAGTTGAAGTAGCGTTGCTAGGACTTAATTTTTTCCTTACACATTCAGCGCCTTCAGCAACTAATGCTCTGACTTGAAGATCCAGTCAAGCTGTCACTGTTCGAGGTGGCTGTAAACAACCTTAAATAAACCATCATCAAGTAGTTTTGTTGAAGTGTGCACATTCCTCATTGCGAACCTCGGTTCTGATTCGTCCCATTTGGTTGATCGACGGATCCCCTCAACTGCCATACCCAGGTTCTTCTGTTTTGCCAACCACTTATCACAGCTGCAATAAAATTGTCTTTTACTTCGCATTTTGATTCTCGTTGTTTTTAGATTGCTAGTACATTGCTCTTCCTACAAATGCGAAGAAACATTCACAGTAAATCCTGGTGCATTGGATTTAAAGGGCCATTGCTAAGTAAATTCGACACAGGACTGTAGGACATAAATTTTAAGGCGTTTGCCCTTTGCGTTGGCAAAATGCTTAACTCGGGTTGGATTGTTGGCGTAGGAAGAAAGTAGACTATGCTTTCAGAGTAACCCGGGTAGGTTAGACGCTTTTATCATTGGCGGCCAATAAGAAATACCGGCCTTATCTGTATAACTGGTGCCAGGTTTGGATGCTAATCACATTATTGGGCGTGTTTAGCTTTGAATAATTAATAACTTTGCTTCCTGACCGCATTAGATAAGGCTGCCATCAACAAGGTGGAGTGTTCAACTACTTCGCATGAATATTTAAATTAGTAAAGATAAATTCACTCAATATCACCCATATGTCCTTCCAAACTTTCAATGGAAGATTCAAATAGCGTTTGCCAGGATTTGTGCAATTATGGTAGACCTTTGAACCTTTAAGATGCCATTTTAGCATGCATGTGTAAAGCATTCATTAGGAATGGCGCAAATCGCATTCCAGCATTTAATTTTACATTCCATTATTTACAGCTTATTTGCTGCTCCAACTTCAATGGAAAGCTCACGCTGTAACACCACGTCAACATTTTCTAAACCGACACAACTGGCGTGCATATTAGCAAAGTGACTTGGATAAAACGCACAATGAATTCTAATCTTCACGATCGGTAGGCCGGTTGATTTATAAAAGATGTCATAGAATCGACCTTCATACAGCGAGACTGGTGTAAAGTTCTATGACTTTTAAAGCAAAATTCTATATTCCCTAAAACCTAGTAGCCCGCACTGTTATGGAATGAGATTTATGGGAAGCAAGGAGTGGAATGTAAAATCATCGGCACAACAATGACATAGGGCGATCTTACCACTCAGACCAGTGAGCAGGGTCAAAGCTCTTCTCGTTATTGAAATTAATGCATTTGCTGCATAAGAGTTCCCAACAAGCGTTCATGCCAACATCACACAGCAAATTCAAGCTCTTACATATGCATCGGTAGGACAAGAAAGAGAAATTCTTCATTGGTGCTGGTCGCGCGACATTTTGAACACATTGCATGAGGCTAAAGGATGCTTCATGCTGCAATAGTATGTGCAAACACAGTGGAAGCTGAAAAGCTGGGGTGTTGTGAGCGATCAAGAGCGTCAGGTTTAGCTCAGTTTCTTTTTGCACTTAACGATGGTACGGCCAGAAAACTGAATGCGACTTCCTGGTGAATTGTCCACAGGCATGACGAAGTCATTAACATGCTAGACTGTAGTGTCTTTTATTTGTATCCTTCTTATCGATTGCCACATTGGCCAGATGCAATATAATCGTGACACAACTGCTCACACTAGGCCAGCCAAAGACCAAGTTTGACGTGTGAATTCGTGGTGCATTCACGAGGTGTCTGCTGGACAGCCGACTCTCACGCCATGTGCAACACACTGCACATCTCAAATCACTTGCACCAATCCGAGACTCAGGACATCTACCTTAATCTAAAAATGCACCCACTATATAGAAATGGTAAACATGTATAAAGGCGCACCGTTAGGGGACGACACTTGATAGAGATAACACTATCCTGATCGTTCTGCACAGTTCGCACACCTAACATCGCACATGAGACGTTGTCTCGGGTTGTGCACAATCCTTGGGAAGAATCATTCGCGCATAAGTTTAGTTAACCTTCCACACCACTCCATTCGCCTATATCCAACAGGCAAACGCCACGATTTGCAGCATAATTATGAGCCGTTTCCCTAGCATCAACAAAGAGGACTTATGGCTAGCGAATATGAGCAAGAGAGAACCGATGGATCTCATGTCAAACTTCTGCACAAATATTAGCAGGCAAGTAGCAAGGCGATATCGCGACGCTGGTAGTGGTCTTATTATCATTTGGTTCTGTGTGGCATTGAACAAGGAATATGCTAGGTGAGCCGACAGTTAATCCTACAATTTAGCTTGCTTCGTTTCCTCTTTATCTCGTGTCTATTTTCTTCTACTGTGCACCCGCAAACCAGGCCTGATGGACAACGGCTACTCGATCCCTCATTGTGATGTCCTAATTGATGGATACTGGTTCCAACAATGACTTACGATTATAGGCATTCATTTCATAGCTCTGAATAGGGGCATCTCAAATGCGCTGCTTCAGAAGAGAGATTACAGTAAAGTCAAATATCTGGGGGTCCATGCCTGTCACGTTTTCGAGAGCCAAGAGGTCGTGACTGTAATCCATCTACTTCTTTTATAGCTAAACATGTGAATCACTTAATATTATATCATTGTCAAAAAGACCATTGCTCTCAATTTGACACCTCAGTAGTCTGTTTGGTGTTCTCTCATTTCAACAAGAATTTTACTTGTGCTCTCACGCTGATGCCCAATTAGAGTAAAATGGACCGGCCGCCACCAACCACAATGGAACTTTTAGGCTCTTGGCTTTACTCAAATAAATTAGCATAATAATGTCAATTAAGCTACTCCCTACACATCGCTCTGCTCATTTGCATGCTTGCTTGATTCCACTGCCGCACCTATCTATAATCGTCCACGATTCCGCCCCCTCATCTGTCTTCGTGCACAGTTAGGCAAGATATTTTAATAGTAATTTTAAAGACGTCTTTGCATCAAACCATCAACACAAAATCGGTCAGCATCATAAGCAGAACCTAACATAACATAAACATAAACCATCATATAATGATAGCATGATTATGGCATAATTAGGACTTTTAGGTCGCAAGCAATGCGCTAACTAACAACAAAAAATACCTCTGATCAGAATCTGGGAAGAAGCCAAAATTTACAAGTATGACCTTGATCTTGAAATTGGTTCTCATTTTTCAAGCATTGACTGAGTCCATGCGTTCTGTCACAGGTTTGTTCGAATTGCAATGAGAAATGCCATTAATGGTGAATCGACATTGGTAGGTAGTCTCTTCCCACACCATTGTGCAATCCATTGGGAGTGGCGTGGCCTTGCATCCAATAGAGAAAGGCAGTATGCAGTGAGTGGCCATTAAAGCAACGACGCAGACGCTCAAAGTCATTTGAGAGGTATATTGCTAGCAGTGCCGATATGCCCAACACATTTCTTTACGTTGCTAAGTGCATCAAATTTGGCAGCATATTTGGTTGATTTCGAATCTGGGTTTTCCATCACTTTCACTCACTGCTTTGATTTTGGCTTAAATCCAAAGCGTTTTTGAACTTCAGATGAAGTAGACGCTATTTTCTGTGTAGAGAATGTACTGATTGAGCAAGTCTTGAAGGCGCAGGCAAAGCCTGATAAGTAGCACTGAGTTGCTCGATGGTCGCTTTTAAAGCTTCGTAGATTGCACTGTCGACGCTGAACATGAAGGTCTCTAAGTCAGCATCTATATTTTGGCGCACCTGTGCTGACGGTAGTCAGCGATGCAGACGTCACTGCCAGTTGTAACAGAATGGATTTCGACATGATTTTAAAGGTGGAGTGCTCCACTTGTGATCGACCTCCTTTAATTTTACATTTTCTTATTCCGTATTCATTTATTGCAGTTTGTGGGTCGATAAATATTGCAAAGGGACCTGGTTATATGAAGCGGAAAAGGACGCGAACATGAAGGCACTTAGTGCAATAGATGAGGCATTGCACCATCTCATTGAAGTGGCACAGAATGCAGAAGTATTGCCATTTCTAATATGGCGGATGCGCAGGAAAAAGATTTCATACCTCTAACTTTTGTATTTGGCGAACTGCTCATATCGTTACTCCTTAAAATCTGCCTCTTCTACAATCCGTTATATTAAGAGCTGGTAAATTAACAAATTTTGCTAATCTATTAGGAAATTTGTAGAAAATCCTAAGGCCATGGCTTTTCACCAGCACTCATTGCCGTCCTTTACTGACCAACTTAGTAGCGGTGCTGAAATTTTACATAGGATACTTGGTGTGTAAATCTCTGTAAAGCTGCACTGAATCCACTGCAGTCACAAAAGGTGATAGCCATGCAACACAACAGGGGCATAGATAAGTTAGGAATCAACTTTGGTGAGGCCAAAAGCCAAATAATCCGATGACATCCACGCAAAAGCAAAGAGATGGCATCCGAAACTCGTGCTAGAGTACCAGAAGCCTGAAAAATTATTTTAATTAAAGAGCCTGAGCAGATCGGAATGCTTAAGATGCAATAGACTACTTACGCTTAGGCAAATATGCCACTTTGCGAAATTGGTGCAGATTTAGAAAAGATGAAAATCCATCAACAGTCTGCTGGAGAGCGCTAAAGTGTGAGGCGCATTGATTTTTATCAATTTTAAAGAAATAAGTGTTTAGGAAGCCACACTAGCAGGTGTTACTATAGTTGTTAAGAGCAGTGGCACCATCTTTAATCCATAACACATTAGCAGTCATTTAATGTAACAGTATACTCGAGCAGAATCTGAGCCTCACGTACACTTTTCCCTCATCTTTTGTTAGTCGCAAAGGTTTAGTATTAAAGCAAATTTTGTAGGCAATTTTGCTAGCATTTAACAAACTGCCTTGCTTCACCATTCACTTCTCTAGTTCAAGTCGAAGTTCGTGGCAGCAGGGCAATGAAAAATGGCGACCACATGCAGTCATAAATAAGTCACAGCTGATTGGATTGGTAGATGCGTGGCTAAGATTTCAATGCGTTGCTCCTAGACTGCGTTCCTTTGCTGACTTACTCACGCCTGTCGATCGCTGGATCGATTAGTGCGTGCGCTGTGCCCTCGTTGCACAACGGCTACCCAGATAAGCAGGCGGTCAATCGACATGACTCAGTAACCAGGGCGAAAACTCCTGCATGGATGTCAAGTGGGATGAATAAATGGGGTCATAAGTGATAAACTACCATTATTAATTAAAATTTGAACTTTACTTTGATTCCCAGTTTTATTAAAATTATTCCCACCCTACTGTGCAATCCCGTTACATTGCGCTGCATCCCACGTTCCTTGCCTGTCTGAATATGAGAGCATTGAAAGTACAAACAGAAGAGAAGGTATCGGCACTGTGGAATCTTGAACCTCGCGATGTCTTCAGTTCGCTGATAGGATCATCATTGCTGTAAGAGAGTCGCATTGGTTACTTCCTATTCCCAGGTTATTTTCTCCGATACAGTTAAGGCATGTTCAAAAATACATTTAGGGTCTATCGTTGGGCTGGACACCTTGGGCATGTTAAGTAAATTTGCTTAAATAATTTAATTCTTTCTAACGGGTAGTATTTTAACTTGTTAGCAGCAAGGCTGATTTGTCACCAAAGCACTCCACAGGATGACTGTTGCAATACTGATATTTTTTAAATGTGTGCTGTAGTCCAGAGGTGGGGGAAAAATTTGAACCTGGTAGCGGAGTGGCGTGGTGATTTCCGGAAGCGTGACTCATCCCCGTCCCAAACTCTCTTACCAGGCCGCGCTGTACTCTCTCTCCCATAGTAAATATGTCGATCAGAAGGAAGAGGAGGAACCCTCTACACTAGCGGCAGCGTTGGCAGACATTCCCCATTTCGAGGAAGGAATACAATTTCGGAGAGCGAATGAAAACCGTGAGGTTCAACATCCACTTGTACCCTCAGTGGCAGAAAACTACGCTGATCCTGCATGCTCTCCTGCAAGAGCTTTTCTCCACAGCGATTGATGCCGGAGTCTCACCTGACTCCAATCCTGATCGGTGCTGCAAGATACCGGCTCAACTCGTTATCGACCACTGAGAGGAGTCGCTAGCTAGAGAGTTCTTCCTCCGCGATCAAAAACCAGGCGAAACGACGAGGAATACGCGGAAGTCATGCAAACCCTCATCGAACGGACCTTCAGAGCCTGCCCATCTAGCAAATTGAGAAGGTGGGTGGCTGTTCAATTCAAAGCCGAAGTCCGACCTCCGTCCATCACAGCAAAGCTTCAGGCCATGGAGACCAACGATACATTGACGGACATTGCACGATGGATGCTCTCGTCGACACTTTCATAAAGACGCCAATGGCTTCAAAAGGCCGCCTTAGTGGCGGTGTATCACGCCAATTCACGGTTATACCGTTTCAAAAGCCAACGGGCACGGAAATTAGGAGTGTACGCAATGGGGTGGAGTTGAAGGGTTAATAAGATGAATAAGCACATAAAATTTGGTAAGATTTCTTTTCATTTATATGCACTTAATCAAAATCTCAATTCGACTTGTAGTTTTCAAGACAAATTTATGGCAGGACGCACATGTTTTAAAATAAGAATGTCTTCTAGTTATTTGCATATCAATTCCAAGGTGATTTGTGGAAGCTGCTTTTCACTTCGTTGGTAAACAGTATCCCTTTCTGCACAGAAGCATCATGATATTTGTAAAAAATGTTCACGTTTGTTTCAAAGACTTATCTTACGTACTAAGGACAACTTAGTGGAAACGTCATTGTTGGATCCGAATCCCACGAGAATGTTCCAATTCTAGCAAGAGAACGATTTACTATGAATTAGTGATTTGGCAATGGATTTTAAACCAAACTATCTCACATAGCATTAATTTGTGCAAAACTCAGGCGGAAAAATGACTTGTTTTTTGTTTATTATCATATTTCTCATGCATAAATTAACAGTAGACGTTTGCTGAACAATTTGACTTTGCTCTGCGAACCCAAAAGTCAAATAATTAATGTAAAGTAAATTCCTTTACATGAACTACATCATCAGTGTTGTAGTTAGAAGCCCACAGGTAAGGCAATAAGAGAATTTAAATCACGAATGAGCTGCTCAAATCGTTTCACCACCATAGAAAAGATCCGAATGAAGTAGAGACTTAACTTGTGGTTTGTACTACTAATTCGTGCATAGGACGATGGACATGTAAAACCGTCATGCCAGCCTAAATGCACGGCGTTCTGTGTTTTCCTTGTTTTGATCTGAAATTGACCTTACCAAGATCCTGATTGATGGCTTGCTATAGTGCCAATGCAGGCAAGTCTCCTGCTAAACCACAAAATTTTGTCCCGCGATTGTACGAGGAGCCTGTTATGAATTACATGTTGGGCTACTTTCGCTCCCGTGAAGTACAGTTAAATTGCAAAACGTTATATATAAAGGAGTGACCGAAACGCACCACGAATAATTTCAATATAGAAACAAAGATAATACAAGTGGGCAACTGTGGTCCAATTTGTAGTTCTATTCGGAGTTTTAGCGTCATGCTCATGTGTTTCTATCAACTCTATTGGCTATGACATCTGCCGCGCTATAAGGTTCAACTTGGATCTAGCCGAGGGATCAGGGGCCTCTGTTGGCAAAGAAAGCTGAAGTAGCACAAATTTACTTGACTGCGGCCCAGTTTATTTGCATGGCCTCGAAACCGACTAAAATTAATGAGCAGCAGCCTCGATTAGTCGGATTTTATTAGCTTCGTGTTTAAAGCACAAGGCGCTTCTGAGGATGAGGTATGAGAGATAAATGAGGTGGCCCTGTCTACCATCTTCTTTCCTTTTTAATCCACGATTGCCATAACCTAACATAGGTGAGTATTTTGGTCTGCTCTGATCCGGGCCAATCCAGTTCGATCAAGTCAAGCCTAAACTCTTGTACCACACCACAGTGCTTCCGCAGTGGAACATATATATTAGGCAAGTTGCCATATATCAGGAGTGTTTAAGGCTAATACTCATTTGTTGATTATAAATGCAGATTTGAGGCGTAAAGATTAAGTGCGGCACAGCAAACTTAATGCAGGACTCAATGATTCACCCCTAAATATTACCATTGAGTTAACAAAGGTGCGTTTCTGATGCCTACCATTGGTCAAATGACTGGAACGATTGGTGTCCTATATCACGAATGGCGATAATAATAATTGCTGCCCTTTAGTAGATGCAAGGTTGTACGTATTTTATGCTAAAGGGGCAAGAAATGGGAGTAGATACTATAGGATGACCACGCTGTGCTGTGGTGCAGCTCGCCTTAGTCCTCTTTTCTCAGTTCTAATCCTGAACTCACTCAATTGTACATTTAACTAGACAGTTAAACAACACAAATTCATTAAACTTAATAAAAGTCCTAATGTTTTAAATTAAAGCACCTAAATAGGTCATCCACAATCCCTTTTTCATGTGATTTTCATCAGAGAGTATATGTAACGGCATTGAATTAAGGCGCAAATGAGGCAAGGAAGAAGGAAAAGAGGATGACATAAGGAAAAACGGAGGAGATAGAAGCACAGAATAGCCTTTAATTATAATCTGTTTCTCTGTTTTGGCCCTCTGACATCTCTGGAACGGCGCGGTTAGAGGTTGAATGTGAAGAGGAGGCGAAGAGAAGAGTAGTAGAGGAAGGGAATGGAAAGAAGAGCAGAGACGAGGGGGGTAAGGCAGTAGGAGTGGGGCGCTGACGAATAACGAAATATTAAGACGTGACACGTGTGACTCGATTGAGGGCACGTGCTGCATGCTGCCTCTTAGTGCTCTCTGATGTGGGCTTTAAATAGCATACCTTGTATGTGGTTTCTTAGAAGCGGTCATCGCTTGCCTTTGTGCTTCCATAACTTAGCCAAACTTTGTGAATCATAGCGCACGCAAAGGAGGTGGAAGAGAATGAGCGGAACCACCCAAGCTAATGAGCCTTCACTTGAATGCGCTGCCAACTGTAGAGTGCTTGCCCTCGGCTTTTCATTCTTCATGCTTTTTTTAGGCAAAAGCCTATAAGGCGTTTAAAGACAGTTCAAGCATCTCGATGCATAATTGAGCAAAGAAAATGCCAAATGACTCTTAGTGATTGCTGGAGAGCTAGATAATATGCGTGCAGTGCTAATTGTCACATTACAACAGTAAGGATAATGGAGGTAATTATAATAATTTCTAATGCAAATCAAGGCATTAATTTGAAGAAACTTGATTATTTTGTTATGCGATATGGGCAAGCCTTACTTTAAATCGGAAGGCATAGACTTCTATGAGTGCATGTGCAAAGCAATATCGCCATAAAACCTGCTGTGATAGGCATCCATAAATCTCTTTAACAGGTAATGACTCAGCAGTTAAGTCCAAATACTTGTCTTTGAGGCGTTCTGACTGTCAAATATCGCACGTTCTGACAGCATTTTCAGATCCACTTAAAATTAACAAGCACCTGGGAAAAACGCCATCGATGTTAAAATTGGTCGCTTAGGTCGTAAAACTATTGCGAAACCATCCATGTCGCCCACATTTAGCGTTTGAAGTCGATCAGACTGTTCCTCCTTAGATATTAGGAACACAAATAATGGACTACAGTGGTAATTAAATCAAGTTTAATACGCAAGTGGATCCAGATATTCAAAGTTTGCACAAAGAATTGCAGCTCGATGCGTTCTAGCAACCCAGTAGACTCATCCCAGTAGCGAAGCATAAGTCAACAAACCAGAAGTTGGTTACTCGGACAACTTGATTGTTTCAACGATTATTGGTCACTTACGCAGCTTTCAGCATGGTCGGCGTAGTCCCCACACTGACCTCAGCCACAGAGATGCCACGAGTGGCGACCAAGATAGCCGGCGCCGCGCCGGATAGGCGGCCCGACTTAATCAGGCCAAAAATACTTCTAAAAATGAGAAAAGGTGGCAAATAAATCTAAAAACGTAGCTGATAACGTAAATACAGTATCGCTAAGACGAGCGAAATCCTTGGAAGGTGCTGAGACGAGAGTGACTGAGTATGGAAAAGGTGACGAATTCAAAGTAACATACTGCGCAGAAGGCGAAAACGGCCTCAATTTTTCTTCGTTTGTGAATGAATGCAGGTTGACCTACAGCTATAACAAGCAAAAATGGAGTGTGCCAACGGTCCTTTAGAACGCAAACACTAAGGGTGTATTGCAATGGCAGCAACTCTAGGTGTAAAAAAGTCGTGCACTTTTAAAGTGGAACTAGATAATGCTATTCAAGGTAACGAAGGTACACAGGCTGAGCAGCTCGTACTCAATCAAACGTACCTATTCTTTGATGAGTTAGCCCTCTTTTAGCCACATAAAAGCACGGGGTAATTGAAATCAACAGACACAAACCGTATTTTCATGAAGGCCTTATAAAGCCAAAACGAGGTGTCCCGTTATGACATCTGTGTGCAAATATTAATGTGCTGAACCGGAGCGTAATTCGGTTTAAAATAAACGACTGAGACTGAGGGAAGGCGAATCCTTTAGTTGGTTTGAAATTCCTACCCATAAAAAAATCCCAAGTCATTTTCCTAGATACGCACATCAATCTGCATATTGATGAAAAGCTATGTTGATGAGATAACTCACGAGATTGATATTGGGGTTTACATAAAGCACGCTGTGGTACCTCACACAGGCCAGCTTCGAAATGCAAAAAATGAGGCACTCAGGCACCCAAACCACAAATGCAGATTGACATTACTGAATGGGCTAAAGCTTAGCTGTTGTAAAAAATCTTTTCTTGGTGCCAAACATATGGGAAGTTACTAGAAACTGCTAGTTATATTCGGTGTGAATTGTGCAGAACAGAGCTGCACAGAGAATTTGATGAGGATTTCTTCTCCTAATCACAATCCTTTGAACATGGTTACAAATTCTAAATGGAAAGCAAATCGTAGAATGAAGGTGGAGGCCTTGATTTACAAACGGGCATCAGTGATTTAAGACGTGGTGCGTTGCACGCGACGTGATAGCTGGTTGACCTGCAGACACGCTGTGAACGCATGCAGTCTCTTTGGTAGTCGCAAGTTTTCATGTGGCCTGATTATCAAGCGCTAATGTGGGCCGAGTGTGTTTGCTAATACTGGATGCTTTTACAGTCAGCTATGCGTAGGACAGCGCCAGAGGAGAAAACAGGAGGTTATTGCCCTTCTACTTTGTTAACTGGCTTATAATTGGGATCTGACTTCTTGCAAAGCCACTTATTCCCTTAGTCGCATTGTAAAAGTTTTCAGCTCAATAAGGTTAGTCTGCGATTTGCCGATAAGGATAAGCAGCACAGACGCACTTAGAGGGGTGAATGCTTACACATCCTTCCCTTTTTGGCCAAGAAACCTGTACTCATAAGATCGTGTAAACGTCTTGGAGGATGTGTGACCAGCACCAGGAATGGGTGGTTGATACATAGGTGACAGCTGCACTAAAAATTACTTTAGCAGGTTGCACGGGGTGGAAGTGATGTATGAGGGATTTAGTCAGCAGGTCCATCGCGTGAAGAAGATTCTACAAACGGAATTGGTTTCTCCAGGAAATGTAGACGGAGTGTGAGAACGTACGTGGTGGAGCTTCTAATTGCTGCGGCGAATCCAAAACAGATTTCTGGCTCCGCGATCGAATTGAGATTGTAGTTGACGCAATAAAAGCATATAACATGACTGGCGGAATTGCATTTACTGACGTATGTGAGGGTTGATATGCGTGGTTGACGTGTACCAAACTAACTTCATTATTAATTGATATTAAAATAATCTCATATGTTTCAAGCATAAGGAGTGGCGATTCTATGAGTCGCCCATTTATTTGAGAAAAATTTGGGAACGTGTCAAAAACTTCTTACAAGCATTTTAAAGGTTTAATCCGTCACTCTGCATTGCACGTCCTCAATCTTTTGGC
The DNA here is from genome assembly GCA_036345935.2 of Taenia hydatigena. Taxonomy (NCBI): domain Eukaryota; kingdom Metazoa; phylum Platyhelminthes; class Cestoda; order Cyclophyllidea; family Taeniidae; genus Taenia; species Taenia hydatigena. Next base: position 3,460,182 of record JADWOT020000010.1, read on the forward strand.
GACAGTTTGTTCAGCATATTTATAGTCATTTGGCCCGCTTTTTGTAAGATTCTACATAAAATTGTCTATGCGGATTTGTTAAAGCTAACTGATTGGAAATAGTTAGGGGAGACTACGGATGTTTTGCAAAGAGAATCTCTAGGATCACGCAATTAAGAGAAAAAGGAGCAAAAGAAAGCAAAGCCTCTATCCATAAACATGTACTTAAAGGTCATAGCACAGTGCGCAGTCATACGATAGTGTGGCAAAGTGACCATGGCATCGTTGAGTAAGGTATCGCAGGTGTGCACGAAATAAATTGAAGGAAGTTCAATTGATGATTGATGCAGAAGTGAGTTAGTACGCTGTGTACTGACGGGTCGGTATGGAACCAATGTACCGAGGTAGGAGTAGTACAAATAAAATGTTTGAGAGGTTGGGTAACATCATTAAAAATGGACGGACAAGTAGAGATTGCTATGATTTGTTTTAAATGGACAATAATAGTGACTTGTGTGGATGAGCATGTCAACAGATGAGGGGGTGGAAATGCGGACGAATACGGAACAATGCACCAAAAGGGAAAAGCGAGAGTGCAACAGCGTGAAGAGATTTGTAGGATGGAACTAGATGGCAAAACTATATACCAATTTTCCCTGCCTGCAATTAAGAGCCAAAAGGTGTAATATAATGGGAGGCGGTTAGTCCATATAGCTCTTGTCAGGCAGGAATGTTAAAAAAGGAAACCAACTCTAGCTAAAGATCGAGATCTAAAAGCATCAACGATGTGCCGAATTGAGTCCTACGGTCACTTGTTCGTAGAGTGAATAGAGCTGGCTTGCATTGGTGACCAAAGAATGAGTAAATAAGGTGTGGTCATGAATTCTTGGTCTTCGTACACGTGGTAGGCATGGCTATCCAGCTATTTGAGGTGATTGCCACCATCCGCCGAAGTAGCAAGGAAGCAAAGTTGAGGTGTTTATGCAGATCTCATCTCTTGTTCTTCCAACATATCTCGATTGCCTATTGTAGGGATTGTGTAAGGCAGAAAAACTCCGTGGACTATGGAAAGATTGCCTGCTAACACAGGCCAGTAGTAAAATTAGCATGCATTCCTTAAAACACGTAAATGGTGGATTAACCAGCGATAGTTTATCAAGCTTGGATTCTAAGCGTGAAACAGACGAAACTAGCCCTGCACCAGAGGTAGAGCGACAGTTAAAATTTTAAGTTTGATTGTGCATCTGCTCAGTGGAAATATTGTTTGATGCTACACAGAACCAAATAAGAATTAGAGGTCACTACAAACACCGCGATATCTAATTCCAAGTCGCATCTTAATATTTGTGCGGAAATTCGCCAAGTGGGCATATCGACGCTATCTTGCTCACATTTAGGGAAACCATGAACCATAAACACAGTTAATGCTCATGCGGCTAATCGCGGTGGTGCAAAGGAGTTGGACATGGGTGGATGAAGCGTGTGGAAGGCATTAAACCCACCAGCAGGTATTTTACTCAGATGATTGTGTACAACCATAAACAACCTTTCGCAAATAGTTACATTCAGTGTGAATTATGCAGAACAGTCGTGCAGAGTCAGTTCGATGTAGAATTCATCCTCAAATCATAGCCTTTTAATCATGGTTTTTAATTCTAAATGGAAAACAAATCTTGAAATGAAGGCGGAGGCCTTGGTTTACAAATGGGTGTGAGTAATTTAAGACGTGGTGCGTTGCACGCGACGTGATAGCTGGTTGACCAGCAGACACGCCGTGAATGCAACACGGATTCACGCGTTAAACATGGCCTTACGCTGACTTAGTGTAAACAGCTGTGTCACGATTACAGTACATCTAGCCGTGATGGCAACCGACTGAGTGGATGGAAATAAAGGGCGCTACATTTTGTTAGGCTGATAAATTATTCGGAATAGTTGATTACTTGCCGAAAAGTCGAATCGGCGTTTTCAGGCATTTCCACCGTTAGGCGGGACCAAACTTTGAGCTATATCTGACACCCACAATGCTTCTAGAGATCCACTATATTCGTCTGTTCATTCATTGTAGGCGTGATTTATGAGCGAGTCAGTTCTGCGGATGCAATAACTCAGTCAGAGTGTAGCGAGATACAAAACAGTAAAACTCCATTGTGAGTAGCATTTGCAACAGGGTGCGGAGTTTTACTGTTTTGTATCTCGCTACACTCTGACTGAGTTATTGCATCCGCAGAACTGACTCGCTCATAAATCACGCCTACAATGAATGAACAGACGAATATAGTGGATCTCTAGCAGCATTGTGGGTGTCAGATATAGCTCAAAGTTTGGTCCCGCCTAACGGTGGAAATGCCTGAAAACGCCGATTCGACTTTTCGGCAAGTAATCAACTATTCCGAATAATTTATCAGCCTAACAAAATGTAGCGCCCTTTATTTCCATCCACTCAGTCGGTTGCCATCACGGCTAGATGTACTGTAATCGTGACACAGCTGTTTACACTAAGTCAGCGTAAGGCCATGTTTAACGCGTGAATCCGTGTTGCATTCACGGCGTGTCTGCTGGTCAACCAGCTATCACGTCGCGTGCAACGCACCACGTCTTAAATTACTCACACCCATTTGTAAACCAAGGCCTCCGCCTTCATTTCAAGATTTGTTTTCCATTTAGAATTAAAAACCATGATTAAAAGGCTATGATTTGAGGATGAATTCTACATCGAACTGACTCTGCACGACTGTTCTGCATAATTCACACTGAATGTAACTATTTGCGAAAGGTTGTTTATGGTTGTACACAATCATCTGAGTAAAATACCTGCTGGTGGGTTTAATGCCTTCCACACGCTTCATCCACCCATGTCCAACTCCTTTGCACCACCGCGATTAGCCGCATGAGCATTAACTGTGTTTATGGTTCATGGTTTCCCTAAATGTGAGCAAGATAGCGTCGATATGCCCACTTGGCGAATTTCCGCACAAATATTAAGATGCGACTTGGAATTAGATATCGCGGTGTTTGTAGTGACCTCTAATTCTTATTTGGTTCTGTGTAGCATCAAACAATATTTCCACTGAGCAGATGCACAATCAAACTTAAAATTTTAACTGTCGCTCTACCTCTGGTGCAGGGCTAGTTTCGTCTGTTTCACGCTTAGAATCCAAGCTTGATAAACTATCGCTGGTTAATCCACCATTTACGTGTTTTAAGGAATGCATGCTAATTTTACTACTGGCCTGTGTTAGCAGGCAATCTTTCCATAGTCCACGGAGTTTTTCTGCCTTACACAATCCCTACAATAGGCAATCGAGATATGTTGGAAGAACAAGAGATGAGATCTGCATAAACACCTCAACTTTGCTTCCTTGCTACTTCGGCGGATGGTGGCAATCACCTCAAATAGCTGGATAGCCATGCCTACCACGTGTACGAAGACCAAGAATTCATGACCACACCTTATTTACTCATTCTTTGGTCACCAATGCAAGCCAGCTCTATTCACTCTACGAACAAGTGACCGTAGGACTCAATTCGGCACATCGTTGATGCTTTTAGATCTCGATCTTTAGCTAGAGTTGGTTTCCTTTTTTAACATTCCTGCCTGACAAGAGCTATATGGACTAACCGCCTCCCATTATATTACACCTTTTGGCTCTTAATTGCAGGCAGGGAAAATTGGTATATAGTTTTGCCATCTAGTTCCATCCTACAAATCTCTTCACGCTGTTGCACTCTCGCTTTTCCCTTTTGGTGCATTGTTCCGTATTCGTCCGCATTTCCACCCCCTCATCTGTTGACATGCTCATCCACACAAGTCACTATTATTGTCCATTTAAAACAAATCATAGCAATCTCTACTTGTCCGTCCATTTTTAATGATGTTACCCAACCTCTCAAACATTTTATTTGTACTACTCCTACCTCGGTACATTGGTTCCATACCGACCCGTCAGTACACAGCGTACTAACTCACTTCTGCATCAATCATCAATTGAACTTCCTTCAATTTATTTCGTGCACACCTGCGATACCTTACTCAACGATGCCATGGTCACTTTGCCACACTATCGTATGACTGCGCACTGTGCTATGACCTTTAAGTACATGTTTATGGATAGAGGCTTTGCTTTCTTTTGCTCCTTTTTCTCTTAATTGCGTGATCCTAGAGATTCTCTTTGCAAAACATCCGTAGTCTCCCCTAACTATTTCCAATCAGTTAGCTTTAACAAATCCGCATAGACAATTTTATGTAGAATCTTACAAAAAGCGGGCCAAATGACTATAAATATGCTGAACAAACTGTCGCCAAAAGATTGAGGACGTGCAATGCAGAGTGACGGATTAAACCTTTAAAATGCTTGTAAGAAGTTTTTGACACGTTCCCAAATTTTTCTCAAATAAATGGGCGACTCATAGAATCGCCACTCCTTATGCTTGAAACATATGAGATTATTTTAATATCAATTAATAATGAAGTTAGTTTGGTACACGTCAACCACGCATATCAACCCTCACATACGTCAGTAAATGCAATTCCGCCAGTCATGTTATATGCTTTTATTGCGTCAACTACAATCTCAATTCGATCGCGGAGCCAGAAATCTGTTTTGGATTCGCCGCAGCAATTAGAAGCTCCACCACGTACGTTCTCACACTCCGTCTACATTTCCTGGAGAAACCAATTCCGTTTGTAGAATCTTCTTCACGCGATGGACCTGCTGACTAAATCCCTCATACATCACTTCCACCCCGTGCAACCTGCTAAAGTAATTTTTAGTGCAGCTGTCACCTATGTATCAACCACCCATTCCTGGTGCTGGTCACACATCCTCCAAGACGTTTACACGATCTTATGAGTACAGGTTTCTTGGCCAAAAAGGGAAGGATGTGTAAGCATTCACCCCTCTAAGTGCGTCTGTGCTGCTTATCCTTATCGGCAAATCGCAGACTAACCTTATTGAGCTGAAAACTTTTACAATGCGACTAAGGGAATAAGTGGCTTTGCAAGAAGTCAGATCCCAATTATAAGCCAGTTAACAAAGTAGAAGGGCAATAACCTCCTGTTTTCTCCTCTGGCGCTGTCCTACGCATAGCTGACTGTAAAAGCATCCAGTATTAGCAAACACACTCGGCCCACATTAGCGCTTGATAATCAGGCCACATGAAAACTTGCGACTACCAAAGAAACTGCATGAATATCGTATCAACGTAGTGCTTAGTATCAAATGGTGATAACATTCTAGAACTAGGCGAATGGCAATGGCTATTCAATGAGACGCTTATAGGCTGCGATTTTATATCACCTTAGATATGATTTTCTCCCAGCAGCTAGAATCATTGCTTGTGATTAAACCCTAAGCACAACCCACTGTTGCATGTATGGGTGCAAATTCTCCGAAAAATATTCGCCTGTCAAACTAGTGGTGATGCACCAACAACTCCTGTGGCGCAGCAGATGCAAGTTCTAATTCTGCTTTTATTGTCCCGAGGGTTGCAACACGCTTTTTGAAATGAGATGCCTCATAAAGACACACGTTGGCATGATTTGATTGCAGTCAGTGTCTCTTAGCCTTTCGGGAAAGCCTCTTAAGTACGTTTTATTCATTCTTTATTTATAGAAGATGGCAATGAGCTACAAGCATCAAACCAGACATTTCCGGAAAAATAGGAAGTTCTGAGAGCTTAGCCCCTCCTCAATCTCCTATACTCCAGGAGCCAGTAAGGTGTACTTCTAAAAGGAGGCTCAGGAAACAGTACCGCTGCAGTATTTGCGGACTCAATTCCGATGGTTTGGATGTTGTGTTCTTACACGCAGAACACGAGCATTCAACTGAACGAGATGCAATTGATTGCTTGCGTCTTCGTCTTCTGCGTGCTGCACTTAATTGTAGTGCAGACGAGGGAGGTAGTGCTTCAAATTCTGCCGGCTTATCTTTGGAGGAAAATATATTTAAGTGCTACCATACATTGGGCTGAGTTATCTTCATGATGACTTCAAATTAGAGGTTTGCACTGCATGTGTCCTAAATGAAGGGCAAAGTCTGCTGATTCGAAAAGCTTTCATTTATTCCATTTGAAGTCGTTTTAGCACACTTTCCCAATTGTGCAACCTTGTGATTGGGTGCTGGGTTAATCTACCTTCTTTGAATGTTTTGGAAAATGCAGCCAGTAATTTCCCATAGGTTTGGGAACAAAAATTTTTTTATACAGCTAGGCTTAAGCCGTATCTAGTAATGTAAATCCACATCTGGTAATTTGAGTGTCTGAGGTGATATGAAACAGAAATTCGGACGTACTTAGAATAATCAAGGTGCGAAGCAGCTCCAACACTGTGGCACTGCTCACTAATAAACCGCAGTAAAATACCGCTGATTCTCTTCAAATTTGGATCCATAGTCTACTTTAGGCATCCTCACATACCTTGTTGACACCATGAGGTGTAGTTGCACAGCAGCAGAGGTGTAAAATTTGTTTGATTGGGCTGTGAACCATGCGAGTGCAACGGTCCCTCCTGTTTGTGGCTTCTGCTCCTAGCGGGTTAAGTAGAATATCTACCATAACATAGCGATGATATCTTACGTGAGTTGTGATGGCGAAGAGGATAAATTTCTCGCAAAACAAAATTATAATTGGATTACTGCATGTTAATTTCTGCGGAGAGCTCAAGCACGATCAAACATTCGTTGCATTTGTAGAGCTATGCGCTATCTGCCCGATTGACTTTTCTAACACAACACACAAAACACAGCAAAAAAGAAAATATAGGAGACTGTGCGATACTCAGTGTTTATATGCATCATATTGCACGATGAAGAGGAATGGGAGTACAGGCGGTGTCTCTAGTCACCCATGCGCTAACGATTCTCCAAAAGAGAAGATTGTGTTTTGGTGTGAGTGTTGGAAAATTGCAGTTGGATGAGCTAAGCAGTGGAGGAGTGGAACATTACAGTGCGAAATATAAATAAACCATCCAATATGGCATATTTAGACCATTCTGCTTAAATGTTAGGGAGTGACCGCAACGCACTACGAATAATATTGATACGGAAACTAAGATAATACAAGCGTGCGACTGTGATCCAATTTGTATTTCTATTCGGAGTTTTTAACTTTGCACTCATGTATTTCTTCCAATTCTGGTGGCTATGACATTTACCGTGCTATATGGTTTAATTTGGATCTATCCGACAAATTAGAGGCCCCTTTTGGCAATGAAAGCTGAAATAGAACGAAATTAACATGACTGCGACCCACCTCATTTGCACAGTCCTGAAACCTACTGGAATTAATGAGCAGCAGCCTCGATTAGTCGGGTTCTATTAGCGCCGGGTTTAAAGAACAAGGCGCTTCTGAGGATGAGGTATGCAGCCTCCGACAGCCCATTCAGCTGGAAGCTGCAGGATTATACCGTACTTTTCGTCTTCTTTGCCAGGCTTTTGATCGCGACAAAAGAACTCTTTAGCTATTAACTTCTCTTGCTTCTCAATGACGAATTGGGCCAGCGTTCCGCAGCACTGGTCAGGGTTGGAGTCAGATGAGACTCCAGCATCAGTCGCAGCTGAGAAAAGTTCTTATGGAAGAGCGTAGAGGATCAGCCAAAATTATCTTCCGCTATGGATATAAGTGGATGCTAAACCTCTCGGTTTTGATCCAATCTTCGGTGTTTATGCCTTCTTTGAAGTGGTGAGTCTGTTAACGATGCCACTAGTGTAGATGGCTCTTTCCTCACTTCCTCTTTTCTTCTTGTGCCCATACTATGAGAAGGCTAAATACTCGTAGATATCTTTTATATGTTGAGAGCAGATGCAGAGTAACAATTATGGAGAGTCTATGACGAGGATCGGTCGACTGCCATGGAGTCACCACACTGCTCCACGACCAGGTTAAAATTGTCCTCCCGCCCCTGGCCTACAAAATGCATTTATGGAACACAAGAATCACAGGTATTAATGAAATGGTGGAACATATGTCCAATTATTCGCCTTCCTTTTTTGCTGTTTTCTTAGAATTCAATGTCTTGCAAATAAAAAAATAGGTGCAGCATTTGCGGTAAACACGACAGTTATTTAGCTGGCCATTAAATTACTATCCTAATTAGAAATCTCAAAATTAGTGTTGTGTTCAGCATACATTTTGTCCCCTATCTGCCGCATTATGCAAGATTGAAAGAGCCATTTTTAATCCAAAGAGAAATGTACGTGCGAAAATTAAAGAGGCACCATCAGAGCAATAGGCATGGGTTGCAATTTTGATGGACAACCCTCGTGTCAAAACAGTGCATGTCCAAACTTAATTGCCATCCGTGTTTCTATCGTTTTTTTTATTTTTCTCGAGCCTAGTTTATGGATCATAGTAGGAATGGTAGAGTTCGTTTGGGGATCCGTTAACCAAACGTAGAGATGGCTGCGACTCCATTGCATTTGCTTACTTGTAAGCGTTGCATTGCAAAATCCTTTGGATCTTATCCAAGGTTGCCCTAAAGATGTATTGGAAAGCCTTAACTATATCTCCCTCTCCATCAAAGTTATGGTCTGCTATAGCTGGATTTAAGCATGCCATAGATATCGTTACCACTTCACAACTTTTATACAGCAGGGCTAAGTTGTCAGCAAGGAACTCCATAGAATGACTGCAGTGGTAGTTACTCTGCGATTTTCGAAGCATTAGACATGGTCAGGCAGGCAAATATAATGATGTAGTTTACATGTCCATTTAAGAAGAATGAGTGAGTATGCAATTTGAGACAAGTAAAGAATATTTGCAATGAAAGGGGGAATTTAGAAATTCAAATGTCGACACCCTGTATAACGTCAATGCTAATAAATTTTACTTTACAATTCAAAGTCTTACATGAGAGCATTAAATAATTTTGGTGGCCGCTCCACTCAAAAATATCAGGCGAATAACAAGAGTGACACTTACGAATGCAAATAACTAAGCAACGATGGGTGCGCTAAAGAGACTTCAAATTCTTCAATAAATTTGACTGTCGACTCTGGTGTAGGTGGTGGTAAGGTAAGAAAATGAGGAGTTGAATAAGGATAACCAAAACAGTAGAAAGAAGGTAAGCTGATAAAGGTAAGGAAGAACGTAAAAAGGAGAAAAAGAGCAAGGATTAGCATAAAATGGATGATTAGAGTTTAGAATTCAGGTACTCCTCCGCAAAGGTAAGTTGCGCAGGCAAATGCAGCAAGTCGCACTCTTAAGAAGAAGGCTTGATGACGTACTCAAAGGGGGTTGAAAGGAGCTCTCTTGTCAACGCCTCCTTTCTCATGCCCTACCTTAACGCCCCCTCGCTAAGTGTCTCCTGCGTTCCCTACTGCACTCCATATGCTATCACTCATCGTGCCTTGCATTATGCCCCATTGTGTCTGCTTACTGGATTAAACCAACGACAAAGAGAAGTGCATACTCCCTGCATCCATTTACTTGCCTTTATTTATTGTCATTTGGGCAACACGACAATGCCAGAGCCCTCCGCCTTCCTTACGCCAATTACACCTTTCCCTCCTTCGAGCCCACCATTAATTTCTACCCTGCCTCCTTCTCTAATTTCATCGACTGCTAGTACCATATTTGTACTTTTACTTCATATTCTAATTAGTTTTATTCCACACTATGGCATAATGCAATGATTGAAAGATCATCACCTAAATCAGACCAGTACAGACTGGACTTGATCTGTCTCACTCAAACCTAAATCGTTTTTAGTTCTCTATTTCTATTCGCCACTTTTAGAGCAAAGATAGCGCGACTTATAAAACTGGCATGAGCTCTTACGTCAGTAAAAAGCAGCTGCTATTTCACGCTGCCTGTGAGGGTGCGGGACGAAGGTGTCCATTGATCAAAGGGATGCATTGCAAGCAATAAGCAGCAATTGTAGAAGTTCTAGTCGAACAGCATTCTACGCATCCTCTTTGGCACTTTGATTCAACCAATGATATCGAGGAGGAAACGACGAATTGACTACTTGAATTACCTTGTTAATAATAAAAGCTGACGACCAAATCAGGCGGACACTGTTGGTCCCTCATCATACAGTTTTATGGATTAGTTTCGGAATACCTCTGATCTACTAAATATGATGAGATCTACCACCTCCAGCATGTATTCTTACGCTTTCAAATGTTAATGACTCGGGACGCCGGTATTCACTGCCTCAAATTATTCACACCTTGACCATCACAATTCAATTTTTAGATTTGAACATAATCGTGGCACAAACTTCCACCTTCGACTCATCTGTCATTTGAGTGTGTTGACCCACTCACCAGTGTCGTGTGACACCGCATAGACCAAAAGACAATAAAAGCAAGCGCGACACAGCACGTGTAGTGCAGGGTAAAGTTTATTTTAAAGTCGGTGTATCACCCTGAAAATCATGGTTGCTTTGATGCGTACCCCCGATCCTTCGCTCGAGAGGATTGTTGTTTTACGTTGAGGCTGGTAATAGTAATCCATTCGGTTCTTCGGTAGGTGCGAAATTACATTAGCGGTCAGCTAAAAGGAACAAAGGAATGATTGAGACAGAGGTGAAGACGTGAATAGCAGTAAGTTTAGAAGTAAGGAGGTTCAGCAATGATGTCAAAGGCTTGCAAACAGACAATGTATGAAGACTTTGCACGATTTTTCGATCTGTCGACATCTAAGAAAAGGAGACACTGCAAAATTAAGAAATCAGCCACTCAACCCAATGGATTTTCATTGAGATAACAGAGTTACGTGTTTGTTGCACGCCCGCCATCTAATCTGCCTTGCATTACAATAGATGGTAGCGATGCATACATTTCTTCGGTGAGAGCAAAATCACATGAATACTCGGCTCATAGAGACAAAGGAATGACCAAGACACGGATAAAAATTAGAGTAGCTAACCTTTACTGTGAGCCAGTACATATTCAGTCAGCAAGTTTTAAGAGATCGGTTTGGCTTGATACTATCGTTCGCAAAGTAAAATACTATTCTTGACGCCATTTGTAGGCCAGAACTGTGAGCATGCTTCGACGTTCTAAGAAGATAGACAACATCGCCATTTAATTACTTATTTTAGGCCCCTGTAGGACCAGCCAAACAATAACAACTCGCAAATCGAGCCACATCGATACTCACCATACAAGACTTGCAAGGACCGATGAACGGTGACGCAACCCTCACCCACTTCGATTCTGTAATTTCTAAGTGCCTTGCCCAAAATTCTTTTTAGAAGTTTTCTGCCAAGTATAGCATGTTCCAGTAAAGTGATCTAATCTTCGTCAACCATTGCACATTACTTACACAAAACCTTTCTAGCTAGTTCATTTACTACCACCATTTTTCTCGCTGTCTGCAGTAGAGTGTTTCATTTACTAACTAGCCTTTCAGTAGTATCTCACCTCAATGCTATGCCTTGGTTGTTATGCCAATAATGGTGACACCATACCGCGCGTACACCTTGGGGCTAATTATTAAGCAGACTACTTAAGGGCTTAATGGATGAGAAGAACGCGATCTGTAGCAGTCGAAATCTGCCCGTGACAGTTATCTAGTGGTTCAGCCTGATAAGCCTTAACAGGCAAATGCAGTTGGCTACGGAATTTTCATTATAGTTTAATTTGTTATTGTCTTTTAAAGCTAATTAGTGCGCTTTCACGCGAGCCCTCATTATCACAGCTCTTTTGTCAGCGCTGCTCAATAAAGAATCATATAAGGCGCATAAATGCCAACGTGTACGAATACTATGGATTCATCCGCGACTATTAGGATGATCCGCTTGTTCACAAGAAAACCAAAACTTTCACAGACCCGTTCTCGCACCTTTATGTTCGAGAAATTCTTATCGACTTTGCTGCTGATGTCACTTCTGCTGCTCCACTGCGCACTTCTGTGTCACTATGTGCAACACAGAAGCTCATTTGCTTGTTTATTTAATATCTCAGTTCCGTGTTACTCACCACTTTATCCTGTTTCCCTTGTAAATAAAGCCCCATGCATCGTGCTTGGCTTTTTTTGTTTTGATCAAGTGGGATTTTATCAAAGTAGTGTTCAGATATTTGAGCCAATCACATCAACGACGCTTGGATGCACTTCCTCACTTTATATTCTGGGTCAAGAAGAGTGGCTGGGTGGGACTCCTTCACCTAAGTGCCATGAAAGTTGTGCTTACATGTCGTCGACGTACTCTGGCAGGGATCATTGTCTGCCTCCACCTTCCTGGATAGTGATGACGTGAGTTTGGAGTTGTGGACTCTATATTTCAGTTATCTAGACGATGACATATGTTGCATTTTCCACTAAGCAAGAATTGGGCATCAATGATTTGCCGGGACTGTTACAGCAACGGCCTTTATTTTTAGTGGCCACTTTTATAAACAGTGCCTCGTTATATGCGAATAATTGGACACCACCACCAAGGAGTATGTTCGTTGTGGCTAAATCAGCATTTCTAAAATCATGCGATTTTCTCACATACGCGATGTTTTGTGTTAAATATTCCAGACGTAGGGATAATAGATGTTATCGAATTGCACCAAGCTTCAGGCATGATGGCAAGATCAAATAATGCTGAAATGATATATAACATCCTAAGAACGCGAGCGATTGGCGATGAACTGAGCTCAAGCCGATGTTGCAGGTACGCTCTAGTACGGGAATAGTCTGCTTTGAGGGAAGCGCTGTGGTTTATCAATCTGGCAAACTGAGGTTCGGTGAACTCGTCGTCATGGATGTTACAAACAGTACTCTGCAGCTACATTGCTTGTCATATCCAATGAGTGGTCGATATTGCTGTGCAAATTTATCATTCAAACGCCCGATTGATTAAATTACACAGCGTTCTTATTTAAACTCATCAATTTATTTTCTGTACTGGGGTGTGGTGTAATGTACCATAAAATATTAACTTCTACTTTAGGGGCGATTTTGTGTAATTAATTTGATTAGCGATTTCTCAAACCCCAGTCGCCTTTTTTACCTAAGTATGCTATTTTTTGGCTGCTGTATCCCGTGTCCTTGATTTCATCCGTACTTTTAGCCCCTCGAATCAGCCAAGGGGCTGCAAACGATAAAAACGCGCCTGGACCTTAGTTGTAAACTCCAATCAACCTGACAATAGCCCCTAGCTAATCCTAAGGACCCCATTCCCCTCTCAACTTTAAAAATCCACATTGCTTTAGGCTTAGGTGGCGTGCCAACCTGCGAGTAGAAACATTCTTTCGGCTTCTCAGTATTTATTCCTCTAAGCATTGTGAATGCGTCAATCTCGGCCAGTCTCGTATACCCACTCTACGTAGACCAAACTGACGTCCAAAAGATTCTAAAAGATTCTATTCATGTTGCTCCTCATCGCTTTAGCATTTACCTCCACCTCTAGCAACTAGAGAACTGAAGTGCAAATAAAAAAATAAATGAATGATGGTAAGTGCTTCGGTAGGAACGAAAATTCTATGATGACTCGAGATATAACGCTAAGCATCAGTTGTGTTAAAGTGCTGTAGTCTGGCGCATTAGGACCGAACGCCAAACAGGTGCAGGGTATTCACATTAGTCTACTGGGACATTAGGCGACCTGAATGTGAGCGGTGAGCACAGTACGGGTCTTGTTCATGTTGCAGATGTGGGTAAAGGGGACGTCAATCAACTATAGGCCGTTGGGCAAATGCTGCACAGCAAATCAACCTTGACAATGTCTAGACCAATCATGACTCAGGCGTAAGGAAAGACGCAGATAACCCGGTAATTACGTCCTGCTAATCAGATATCAGAAGCCGCAACACCGAGAAGTCTATTAAATGAAACTAGGGCATCACTGGGTATTATAACCCTACGGACCTTGATGTCCACAAGAATGAGTCGCGTTATAGGTGAACGGCTTCATCCCCTGGCTTCGTTGCGCTTATCACAATTTCGCCTAATTTGAACTCACCTCCTCCTCCTACTAGCTCATCGCCTGTTGGTACCCTTTGGGTAAGCGGCATTTATCTCTCCCCTAGTCTCACTCGTCATTATGGCATGATTTAATAATTTGCAGACTCACAAACTAGATCTGACGAACACAGGCTTGGCTTGATCTAACCATACCACATCTTACTTAAAATCAAATCTTATTTTGGTCTAGGCTAACTTAGGTTGCCCTTGGATTTCCTATTTCATTTTTCATCCTACCACTTTATTTTGTCTAGAGCCACATCTACTTAGGCCTATCTCCTACTCCTTATTCACTTACTCCCTGAGAGTGAAGGCCAGAGCATTGCCACGACTTTGTGATTTGCAGACTGGCCGAGCTCCTGCCTGCTTTCCTCATTGCTCAGTTCTTTTAATTTCCTTGTGCTGGATCCTTCTACCTGTAATTTTGCGATTTTGAGTACGAATGTAGGCTTTCCTCTTTACTTGACCTGTGTCCTTCTTACCATGTGCTAGCGGTTGTCTGTCTGCTTGCGCAAAATTATGCACATGTGCACGTGTGCCATCAACCGTTTTTATTTTCGTTCATTTAGAGAGTAGTCTTGATTGATGCTTCACGGAACCGGGTAGGAACGTTTCTGCGTGCTTGAGTATGTGCATATGCGAAGGCGTGTTCATCTCATCTTCTTTACATATGAACCTTTTGTGAACGAATTTAATGGAAGTAATAGCGCTTCAACTAGCATATTTTTGTATAGTACATGATTCGCTCCAAATGGGTTGTGCTTGATGGGCTTAACATCAAGGATGCGCACAGAACAAATCCATAAGGCACTTCAGCTGCCCTGTCGATCAGCTACAATAGGGTTCTCAATAGCCTTACCATCGAGGCCATATTTTAGCAGGGAATCATTGTTTGCAAACATCTTCTAATGAAAAGAGTTAGAAATATAAGTGATTTGATTGCAACATATTTCAAAGGGCATGCACGTATCTCTATCTCTGCAATGACTCGTATCTCGTCATCAGAGTCGATAACGAGTGCTTCGGATACCCTTCCCTCTTCTTCTATCTCCTCGTTAGAACTTACGATTGAGCATCTGGGGCCATGAATTCTTTGAATTTAAGGCGACGAGCTCTACCGTTAGAAAAAATGCAAGGATTTGAGTAGGACCAGCAAATTCTTTTAAAATCCCAAAAGTGAATTTAAGAGTAATCTTTGTTATGCAGTAATCTCCTTCACATTTCGTTTCTCTTCATGTAGCTCTGATCAACCGGGTGGTGCTAGAGGAGAGAATGACGCTCTAAGATATTCAAGAACTGCCCCTTTAAAGGTAACACATATGGCATGCAAATGAAATGGAAACAATTGTCATGCAGCGGCCGGTCATCACGCTGACGACAAGACATCAGGCAGAATGAGCCTTCGGGTTGGGACTACGTGATCAGGAGGAATAAGTTGGTGGCGTTTGAAGCATGAAGCTGGCGCCTTGTTCAATTATGCACCAGCCCTTGATATTAGCAACTCTCCTTGCAGTGGTGACACCATTCCCTTAATGTCAACCTTGCGGAGATAGGATTGAGCACTTTTACGGCTAACGTGGGTCATAAAAATGGCATAAGCAGCCTAGAGTTTGAGCTTTATAGCCATGCCTGCGAGTGGTTTATTTTAAGAGCTTTGATGCGATATTTATATCCCATCTTTGTCTATGAGTATGCTAATGCTGCCGAGGAATCTAAATGTCTTTCTTGGGTCAATTTATGTGGTGCATAAACTCATAGGCCACCCGTATCATAGCATTAGTTTATTTCAGTCTAATGCCGGTGATAGTTCTCTGATTTAGGTCACTCAAATAAGCTCAAGCTTTTCAGTTTTGGAGAACCACCATACATCATAAAAATGTCTCAGGCAAGGGCAAAGACGAGAGAGCGTCTCCTTTAGCTTGCTGACACAGATTGATCCGCTGCTTCGTAAAGTGCTGTTCTTACAGTAAACTCCAATTTCGGTAGTGCCCCGTGGCTGATAGCAATGATAAGCACCAACAATTATTTACTTTGGTTTTAACAAAGAAATCAGTAACCGCAGCCAAAGTAATCTACACCTGCACATGAAAGCCATCAAATCGCCCAGCATGACTAAGCTCATTAGTTAATTTCAATAAGCCTCCATAGGTTCATCTCAGTATAGCTTAATAGCTATTCGGAGCGTTCACAATTTGATTCCTGACCTGAACTTAGAAATATGCAGCTGACCATTGATTCTGGCAAAAGTTCAGAGCCGAATGTTCCTCCAATTATTAAAAACACCCCCTTCGTCTGCCAAGTTCAACCTAACACCTTACACAGAATCATGTTTCACGAACGTTAGTTGATCAGGTAGATTTGTGAGCATGAAATCAAGACCAACCTCTGTGCTAGCTATCTGAAATTAGCTGTTGGATCGAAATCAGTAGATTGGCAGCTGAAATGAAACGCTTACGAGTCTCAAATGATGTGGTCTCTTTGTGTCAGTAGACAGTAATTTGTGTGCATTTTTACGGCTCACTAACAGAACGCATGTCTTAACAGCGATTCCGTGCAGCAACGCAGAAATTAGCAAAGGGCTCGAAAATGATTTGGCTAAGCCATTAGCGCGATAAAGCAAAACATAACCTACACAGGCACCTATTTATCTGCCCTTGGTGGGTAGGATGAAATATTAAATGACTCGGATGCCTCTGACCCATATGGAGTATTATGGGACAATTGTGCATCATAAAAGTCTCAGTGTGACTAGATCCAAGCTCATCCACTAACACAATGAGATGAAAGCCAATGATCTCACTTATCCGTGTTGTGTCGCGAATGATAGTGCTTACCGCGCGAATGCAGTGTTGGCTTGTCTAGCTTATAATGAGTAATTAACTCCATTTGCATCTTTGATAGATTTCAATAAAAATGTACGATTGGCTAAGGGTTTCATTCAAAAAGAACTTTACTTATTAATAAAACTCTAGCTACTTTTAAAGAATGCATAACAGTCACCTACACTACGAAATCAAGAATGCTAACATGGGCAATAAAATACAGCAGCACGTAACTCAGGGACATAATCAGCATGGTGTTTTGGTGGGACATTTTCTCTACCAATGGAGGAAACGAATGTAAAATCGAATGCAAGGTGGACCTGGCTAGGTGAAAATTGGCATAAGTAATGATCGTCCGTGTTTACATCTGAGCGGTGGACAAAATATGCGACACGATGGGATGCGTATTCTCTTAATGAAAAGTAGCATCATTGCATTCGTTCGCATCAATTTCACTCACGATTACAGATTATCTTTGTGTTCCTTGATGAACTTAAAAATAGCAAGTACAAAGGATATTTGGATTTCTACACTAAATTTTTGTAAGCATTCCATTCTTGCTGGTTGCACCTTATTCTGCAACACTCTAGGAAAATTCGAGATGCGACTAGCGGGTGATTCGGCCTATTAATGAATGCCATCAGTAGATCCGCTTTACCACCGTACGCACTCTCATTTAATTTTAGGTAGGGTGCATCCAAGGTGAGGTACTGAGATTGAAAAATTGTCGACCGCCAGACGCTCTATTTGGCCAGGGGTGTACGAACGCAATGCAAATTGTACTGTGTGCACAGACTAGTTCGCTGACATTAAAACTTCCGTTCTGAATACTTTGCCTGCTGATAGCTTAGAGCGGGCTGTTAGCAGTGACACTCCTTCACACAAGCATCACTGAAGTAACGCCTGTAAATGGTGCCATAATATTGCACTCGTAGTGGGGTTAGAAGCCAAGGTAAGCAACACATTGCAGTGATGCAGCACCCATATCCATTAAGAAGCGATGGCGAAGCAAGTAGCCATCAAAAGGCACCATATTTATGGAGGGGTGGGTAACCGTGATCATTCCAATATCCTACGATGCAAACGCGTAACACCTTAATCACAAAAAATGATGGCGAAACCACTTGGTTTTTTGACCTACTAAAGCAGTGTGTAATGTGACAGTGAAAATTGGCCATCGGAGCAAAGGGACTGAAATTCTGCGAGGTTACTTCACTTTATTGATGCCATTATGTTCTTCCACTTCATGTCTTTCTATTTCTTACACTTCCATTATTTCCATTTCTTCTTGGTCTGTTTTGAACACTTTGGAATGACCTATTTGGTTTGTTATTCACCATATCGATATGAAAGATTTT
Organism: Taenia hydatigena; assembly: GCA_036345935.2. Taxonomy (NCBI): domain Eukaryota; kingdom Metazoa; phylum Platyhelminthes; class Cestoda; order Cyclophyllidea; family Taeniidae; genus Taenia; species Taenia hydatigena. Next base: position 3,478,240 of record JADWOT020000010.1, read on the forward strand.
CGTTATATTCACTAAGCACCTTCGCTCTCTCTCCTGCGGCAATTATTGCTCCCGTTTGGCAATAACATGCCTTAATAAATGTGCTCTTCTGTAGAGCATCGTGAGCCCAATACTACGAAGTCCAAATGAATTTTGAAAATTCTGCCTTTTTCCCGTCGTATGCACTTACTGGACACAAAGATATTACTAAGGAAAATGGCAGCAAGAACTGGCAAATGCGTTAACGTACGTCAAATTGAAAGACAATGCGATGAGGAGCAGCCCTTCATTTCCAAAGGTATTGAAATAAGGGAAAGGAAATAAAGGTCTTAAAAGTTGCTTCTTATTTGCTTTTCAACACTTAGTGTTGCTAGTTTATTTCCATGCAATTAAGACAGAACTTCTACGTTTTCTAGCGTTCTTTACTCCCAGTTAGCCACTTAAATAATGATTACTGTTGATGTGGTTGGGAAGGAGAAAAGAGGAATGAATTTCTTCGCGGGTGTTGCTCAGCAAATTGACTTTGTAAAGGACTCCATCCTCATGACTACACCGGTAAATTAGCGATTGCAAAGCGTTCAACAGGATCATATTAGCATCACAAATCGCGGGAACATATTTGTATTTGGATCGCGTATCCATTGCGTTGCATTGCTTGCAGGCTTTGTGTCGAAATCTATAGATTGCAGATTGTTTGACAATGCTGAAATAGTCTTGGTTAATCCAATGCGTACGGTGGAGTCATTGCTCTGTGACAGCAGCTTTTTCCCGCATCCTGCTAGCTAAAAAACCATTACAAATTCAAAAGCATTTAAGTAGCGATGTGAGTAATTAATCAACAAGATGAAGAAGGCATTTTTCTTTGTCTGAGGGTTTTCAGGCTGTATAGCTTGTGGATCAAAATGAAATAATGGTCAATGAGCAGATTATCGGCATCCTTTGTTCATTTGCTGATTTCACCAAGCCGAAAGTTTACCAATGTGTACGCTTCCTTATAAAAGGATCAGCGGCCAAGGGCTTGCCTGCATTTCTTAAAATCCGTCTCCTGTTCTTGCCTTATGTCTGTAGTCACTGCAACCTCTGATCAGTGCCCAGAGTAGCCATCATCCTTTGACATATCTCATCGGATCCGAGCTTGCACAATGATCGTGAAGACAATGATTTGGAAGAATTCGTGAACTTCCTTAATAGGTTCACTGACTGCATGGAAAGCCTAGGCTATAATCTTACCATTTTTCTCAAGTGCATAGCGTTTTACACCGCAACCTTTCTCTTCACTAGGTGGAGTGCTAAACGCCATCAATTCTCTTAAAGATGACGGAATGGTTAGTGGAATGAATTGACAGAAAGAAGTTCTTTTTTTCATGATGGTTAAAATTTAGGTGATTGATAACAATAGCCAAACGGATTCAATGGAGAACAGCTTGCATATGCAAATGCACCTCGAGAAAAAGGCTTTGCTACAGATAGGTAATTGTCAATTTAACATAAATTCAGAGTGGATATCCTCCACAATGGCACATCTCATCGGTGGCTGCAGACACTGGACAGGCTCAATCATGACCTGGCAGTAAATTGCTCCTACTACCCCGACTCGTCGCCTCGGAGGGAAAGCTCTATAGACAGTTGGTGGTACGCTTGATCCCATTTGACTCATATATCTCCCAATTTTGTGATGTTTGCAATGATCAGCAGATGATAGGGTGTAAGCGGTTCCATGGTGGCTATTACAGCAGCCTTGCAAAATTGTGAAGCATCCGTGCAACGTTTTTGTAGCCGTAGCCATCGAGTCCGTTCTCCGTGCTTTCTAGAGAATGTTACTTCGATACCTACCGGCACACCCATAAACCTCGACATTCTTCACAGATGCAAAATGCAACCAAAACGGTAGTTACCCATTACACTACTCTTACTAAATTTATCTAGCGAAGTTTTACGCATTGGCCATTCTGAATCCAGCATCGCGTTTCCGGCAAAATCTGACAAAATACAAAAGTTCACAGCTCATTGAAAACTACATGCAATGGTGAAGAGAAGACACGAATAAGAGTTTGTCTGGTTTTTTGGAAAATGGATGGCTTTAGAAGCATTTTAAATAGAAGTAGGTGGAAAGAGTAGCTCAAAAAAGGTGCCTGTCAAGCCATGCCCATCAGATAATGTGTTGACAGTGGCGAGTGGATTATGGTTAAGTTGAAAGAATCCGCTTCCAACTTGGAATGCTGCATATATTATGTATACCCCATGCTACATATGGTATATGCCGTACACAATTTATAAGAGATTGGCAAATTTGATGAATTCACGGATGAATCCTTTGAGTCGTAAAGCAAGCCCTACTAAATTGAGATTAGTAGGAGGCTGTGGAGTTGAATGCATATTGCTGGTGGATGGTGTCCTAACGGCTGGGGCATGATATGAGACTCATTTAGAGAGGTGTTACAGTAGTGTTCAGACCACCTTTAGTAGTGTTCTACGTTCACCCTTGATGCATGAAAAGCACCTAAATTCATAATCCTGAAACAATTCTATGTGACACCGTTCTTTTTTTCCAGTCTTGCCTACATAACAGAAACAAATGCTGCTAGAGCCAAGCATTTGGATGTCTTGGTGCAAATCTTTCACTTCTCACCGGTCACATTTTTGTCTGTACTGACCATGGACAATCGCCTCTCCTTAAGCATTCTTCTGCACAGTTATGAGTAATGCAGCCGCGTAGGAGGTGACATTGTGGCAGCGTGGCAGAGGGTCATTTTCAGGCCTTAGCCTAGAACACTTCACACTTTACTTGGACCAAATCTGGATTCACAACTTCTATTAGTTTGTATTTGTGTTTCATTTACAGTAACCTGATCTCACTAAAAGTCTGCGAAGTCTTAATGATCTTCAAGGGTCACAGTTTTGCTAAATTTATGTTGATCTGGACTTTAGCTGATCCGCAGTAAGAGACGGTATTTTGGTAAATGGTAATACAACCTCTTTCGCGATGAGACACACCTCTCCCATGAATCAGAAAACCGTTTTGCATTGTGTCCTACTTTTATAAGCTAAGAGTGGTTGCTCATCTTCTCACCCTATGGGCTGCATTTTTCGGCGCACCCCTGTTAATTTTTGCCTTCAGCGGTAAAGGTATGTTACAAGTTGATTGTTATTGCTAAATTGTTTAATAACCAACCACGATGCCAGACCAGTATCGACACTTGTATAGTTTTGGCTCGAATCCCAGAAACGATTTGATGAACTTTGCGTATTTCACATGGGTGTATTTATGCATGCGATGCAAAGTATAATTTCCGCCCATCCTGTTTCATTTCGTGAACCACCTGCTGATTTCCTCTCACATCACCTCAGTCACTATTCACACCAGCAACTGTGGAAAAGCGCCGCTGGGTTTCACCTAAAATTAGCAGTTATTTTTTTAAACAAGGCTTCATTTTGACCCAAGCATACGGGAATATACTGCCTGCATGTATCCAAAGGCTCTTAAACAAGGTACAGCAACCCATCCACCAACCAAGAATTTACATTAATGGAAAAGCTCAGCAGATGAATTTTAAATGGAATAAATAAAAGCTTCTTGAATAAGCAGACTTCGCCCTTTAATTACAATATATACAGCGCAAACTTCTAATTTGATAAAGTCATTACGAAGAGCTTTCTGTTTTATGCATAGTAGCACTGACTTTTGTTCTTCTTCTAGGACAGGCTGGCAGGATTTGAGGAAATCTCTTTCTCATTAGCACTAACATTGAGAACAGCACAGAGGAGATCATGACGCAAATGATCAACTACACCTCGTTCAGTTGGATGTTCGTATTCTGTGTGCAATAACACCACATCCAGGCGGTCGAGAGTGAGACCGCAAACAATGCAGCGGTAATCGTTCCTGGACCTTTATTTAGAAGGACATCTCATCAGCTCTTTGCGCATAGGTGATTGAAGAGGCTCTAATTCCCCGAAATCCCCCAATTTTCCCGAAAATTTTCGAATTGATGCCGGTGGCCTATTACTATCTTCTGTGATTAAAGAACACGTAACGCACGATTTGTTGGAATTTACTAGCAGGATTTGGAGCATTCTCTCCCTTACCTGCGTCAAGATTGAGTGAAGCACGGAGGAGACTATGACGCAGACGGTCAATTACATATCGTTTTGTTGGGTGTTCGTGTTCTGTGTGTAATAACACTACATCCAAGCGGTCGAAAGTGAGTCCGCAGACAACGCAGCAACAATCTTTCCTGGACCTTTCTTTAGAAGGGCATCTCACTTGCTTTTTGCACATAGGAGGTTGAGGAGGCTCTAAGTCCCTAGGATCTCTCAATCTATCCAGAAGTTTTTTAACTAAGGCCCGTAGCCTGTTACAAAATTCTGTATCTAAAGAACATACAAAGCATGATTTGTTTGATTTACTAGGAAGTCAGGGGATATTGACCTCAATCAAACCTTACCACTGTGTGTCATGATGTGACGATTTATTCCTAAAGGCGTGTTGTAGCCCTCGAGGCAGCGTGCACACAAGTTGAAGTTGCATTTGCTGTGCGACAGCAGGTGCTGACGCATCATATTCAAGTCGTTATGTTCTGCACCGCACGCCGTACATTTGGGTACAAATGTACCCAATGTTAGTCTCCTCTTCACCTTTCACAACATGTCAAAGCAAGGAAATAAGCAAATTAGAGAAACAAAAACTTTTCTCAGAAGTAAACAATGGCACGCCAGCATGAGCATTGCCACATGATATATTATTTCTTCTCATAAATGCGATTGGCAGGTATCAAATTGCGTGGCTCTATGCCACAGCTGCATACAGAACAAATCCAGGAGGCATCGCAGCTGCGTTCTTCGATCGCATATGAAGGGATTCTTGATGGCCCTTCCATTGAGGATGTAATTTAGTCGAGGATCATTGCTCTCGAGCATCCTCTAATGAGAATTAATGAAAAAAACAAGTAAGTTAAACACGGCGATGTTTAGCGATAGGTGATAAGCGGAAAATCACACATACCCTTATCTCCACCAGGAATTCGATCTCGTCTTCTGAGTTGGTAGTAAGTGATTGGATTACCCTTCTCCTGTATTCCATCTCATCCGTCGAACTTCCAGTTGAAGTATCTGGGACCACATTTCTATGCATTGATAGTTTCTCTAGACCTCTAAAATTGAGGGCTGCATTAGTGCACAATCACTGTGCGTCTCCTTATTGACACAGTTAACATTTCTACAGTCTTACTCTCTGACCTCTTCGAACCCAGGAATTCTCTCATTTCTTTCGAATTTTGGTGACAAATTATCTGTTGCGACCTTCGTAGCGTCAACCACGTAAGCCGATCACACTTGTAGAGCTCAAGTCTGGTTCTTCAAAATTGCACATCATTTTACTTTGCATTTAAAGATAATTTGTGCGCTTAAAAATAAGGGTCCATAATTAGGGATTAGTGGAGCAAAGTCAGGCACACGAAATGTTCTTGAACCGGCTATCCATAAAGTTAAATACATCAGCGTCCACGGAATTTCAAGATTGCCAGGTATCATTAATAAGCTCTTCTTACTGACAGCCACTCATTAGGGTTAGCAGATTTGTCAGGTCCCGAAAGGTCCAAAGCATTCCATGTGGATTTAAGCGCAAAATATACTATCGTATGGACTCTTGAGAAGTTATTACGATTGCCTATACCCGCATACGGTAAGACATACACATGAGTCATGATCTCTGTACAGTGCCATTTATTGGACTCTGTATATCTTCCCTCGCACTTTCAGTGACCCAGACCATAATCAGACTATAGCCTGAAAAAGACGAGCTTAGTTCTGCTGGTGCTGGTATCAAGCAGTTAGTGCAGCTGCATATTTGGATAATTTACAATGTGCCGATGAACACAGAATGCCTTCCTACCCTAATTTCCTTTCAGCTTTCTTCTTCTTGCAGCTAATTCTTGGACGTTTGCGTGTGTCGTAGTCCTCACCGATTCTCCCAGGTTGGCATATGGGACTTAAGAATAGGCTGTGTGATATTCATTACTGTAAGACCAAGTTCAATTAATTTTATATGGCAACGGAAGACTGCCCGATCAGATCTTTAACACCCCCTGATAATTAAAAATATTTCGCAATCACGTATCTTTTTGCTAGTGCCGCCCGATCACCTGAGATAAGACCTTAGCAGGATGGGCACAAGCATACACATGGTCACCAGATTCAAGCAAAGGAGGTTCACTTTCATGCATACCAACATATTATCACCTGCCGAATTATTAATTCTGGATAGAGCAGTAAAGTGTCGAGAGATAATTCTAACAGGTGAACAAAATTTGCTAAAAATCCCAATTCCTTAAGAGGATTTGCAGTTCTGACACAAGTTGGACTTACCGCTTCTTGTTGCACAGAGCACATCAACCTAAATGTTTGAAGAATCGCTTAAGTGATAGAATGGCACAGATAGTACAATCGCTCGATCCCATTGCAGTCAACATAATTCATCGAGTTTCTGTAATGCTGCAACTCAAGGTTGAGGGACATCTTCTTTTCGGATCAATATTTTTCCTGCCATCTCTTTCGAATTTGGCTCATCCAGACAACACACATAACTACTGCCCCAGGTATGGCAAATTGTCTTTACATGTCGTCATCATTCTGCTGGTGTTGTTAATTTGCCATGAATGTTTGACAGAATTGTTCCTACTCGTACAAAGGAATGTAAAGTTTGCTGTGACTCGACTTCGCGCTGACCGGAGCACACAGCGGTTAATGCATTCCCTCCCTCTCACGGCGCAAATTATTTTAACATCAACATTTTCATCAAGCCTGACATCTATACTGGTAGGTTCCAGTATTCTCTATCAAATTGGTTATCTTTAATGCTTTCGGTCCACTTCCATTTATTCATTTTGACTTTGATGTCACTCAAGATTGTAAAACTTTTCAACAAATAGACCCATTATAAAGCTTCACGAGACACGTCTCGTCATTAGTATTCCAAGTTGCAAGTGAGACCTCTTAACTTAACCATTCTCTACTCGCCTCCGTCAGCGCAGTAACTGATGGGCATGGTTTGGTAGACACTTCCGCCAACTATCTGCACATAACCACCATCTTTTATTCAAAACGTTCCCAAAGCCACCTGCTTTCCAAAAGATCTAACAAACTCTCATTTGCGACTTCTTTCGCATGTGGGAGCAATGTCTCTAATCCATTTCTCTTAAATACAATCACTTTTCAAATCTAGAAATGGTCACCAAAGCTATTATATGCTTATATGTAGGGCTTTGAGTTGTGCACTCATTTGTTAACATTTTACGTTAAACGGAATGTCGACATTTAAGTTCCTACATTTGCTCTCCATCGCAGATAATATTTGCTTCTTTTAAATCGCATACTCACTAGTTCACTCTACTTAACAAGCATGCACATCGCATCATTGTATTTGCCTGTCTCGTCATGTCTAAAGCCTCAAAATCACGAATTAACCATCAATGCGGTCAGCCTATGGAGTCGATTGATGAGTTTCGTTTGCTACTTCTTAACTGTGCATCCTCGTATTTAAATACACAGGTAATTTGGTTTACGCGAAGTAAAATATGAAACTCAAGTCCCACGAGTGAGATCTGCTCAGGAGATCGGCGCCACGAATGTCGTAAATGATATCTGGTCACTAAAGTTCAGAAAGAATGAGCCAAGGTCGGGACCCAAAGAGGCCACAAAGTAAGACTTTAGAAATTCCAAAGGTGTCAAGTAAGAGATGCCTGATGGTTTTGTATGAAGGCTTTTCTTGCTTTTAAAGGAGCAAGGAAACTGCTAAAGCAGGAATCTGTGGCCCCAGATGCCCTAATTGGAAGTTCCAAAGATGAGATTGACGACGAGAAAAGGTTAATCCAAGCACTTATGACCAACCCGGAAGACGAGATTAATTTCCTCGAGAGGATGAAAGCCAGCATGTAATTTTTTAATTATTACCTGTGTCTTAACTTTAGTGGTGATTTCTTTACCTATGCCACCACGTATTTGCCTTAGAAGATGCTCAAGAACAATGACTCCCGACTAACCTACATGTTCGGTGGGAATGTCATCAAGAACACCTTAGTACCTGATCGAGCAGCGCAGTTAGGATGCCTCATGGATTTGCTCTGTACGTGTCTGTGGTATAAAGCTATGCAAATTATATGCCCATCATGAAGAAGTTTGTATGCTAGTACACTATTCCATTCATCAAAGATAACTTTACCCTTCTGAGCAATTCGGCTAAATGCTTGTTTTATATTCTGTGGAAGGCAAGAAGGAAGCTGATGGTGAATACAAATTTACTAAGTGTGGCAAAGAGCATAACAACTTGGATGGCATGCACCAACACCTCCTGCGCCACAGTAAATGCAGGTTCTACTTCTGCGTGCAATGCTTCGAGGGATGCAACACGTTTACGGATATAGTGCACCACAGAAAGACGACACATGGTGGTAAGGTTTGACTGCAGTCAGTGTTCATTGCTCTATTACTAATTCCAATGAATAATGCTTTGTACTTCCTGCAAAAGATGTATTTGAGCTGCCGCCATAAATCCAAGAAGTTTTGAAATCACCGAAAAGACTTGAGGGCCTAGAGCCTTCTCAGTCCTCTATGTCCAAAGAGGTGGAAGCATGTCCTCCTTCCGCTATACCGCTGTAGTGTTTGCGGATCCACTTTTGACCGGTTGGATGTGATGTTATCACACACAGAACAGGAGCACCCAACTGAATGCGAAGTCATTGGTCGGTTGCGTGTTCGCCTCATGCGTGCTGCACTCAGTCCTAATGCAGATGAGGAAGAGGATGCTCCGAATCCTACCAGCTAGACTTAAGAGAAAGTGTATCTACGCGCTGGCAGATATGTGTATGTATAATGCTCTTTGTGGCTGCTTCTTTAACAGGAATTTCGCGCTTCTTCAATGCGATGATGCTTCTATAATAGGCTGATGCTTATTCCTTCAAAAGTCTCCACCTTAAATGAGAGCCAAAAGGCAAATTTAGCCAGAAAATCCTAATAGGATTAGGACCACGTAAAGTCCAACTTGCAAAACTGGTGAACTTAATCTACATTCATCAATGTTAATCGGCAGTTGGTGGTGGAGGTGGCCGAAGTGATGTAATTAGTTAGTTGTCGTTGATTAGGCAACTAGACAATTAATAAATGCAATATGACACACTTTTGCCGATTAAGCCAAAACGAAAGGTCATGCCGAAATTTCAACCCAGAAGATGGAAAGCGGGACTGTCAATAAGGTCAGATTACAGTAGCCGCAACAAAACCACAACTAAAAAGCGTATCTGCGCCTTCCTCAAGCACCATGGCTGCAAAGTGTGTCAAAACTGCACTTGTCGAATAGCAATGCATCAGCCGTGTTGATTCTTGCAGTTCATTTTGTTGCTATACATTAGTAATCCGAATAAATGCTTAGGCCTGCAAGTTTTTGTTACATATAAGGCATTACCTCGATTAATTTCTTATTCCCACATAGAGAAGTCAAAAGGGGACATGATTTAATGGTTTGTTTACAATTTGTCATGTCCATTTAAGTGTTTCGCACTCCATATCTTAACGTTCAGCTATGCACTTTGCCGTATTCACCCCATCACGGTCCTTGCCATATATCTTCGGTTGCGCACTTGTCTTAAGGTTCTGCAAAGCAGCTAGCAGGATGTAGAGTAGTATCTTCATTAGTCCTCCCCTTTGTAGTCGTAAATTAGCATGTTGTGGTAGGTGTTACTCCATAGCACTATCACTTTTCGCTAGGATCTTTCATCGGGCAAGAATTAGAATTTATTTTAACAATGGCTCAACATTAAGCTGACGTTTGAGCCGCTGAATAACGAGCTTTTACGGCTTTAATTGAAAAATCAACCTTATCATTAGTGAAAGCGCAAATGTGTATATCTTTTTCTGTGTTCGTAGATATAGTTGGAAATAAATCCGTGCCCCAACTTCATCCTCTTCCTCTAAATGCGTGGCCAGTTATTTAGCTGTAATAAGGTGCATCCAAAGGCTACTTCGGGAACCAAAGTTGTTTCGGAAAGCAGTCAGTTATTAGGGTATAACAGAACTTGGAGATCTACCGCTGTACTGTGTATCCGTGCGAAAGGACAAAAGTAAAGTCGGCAAATAACGAAGAGAGAAGTTTATTTTACTTGGCTCAGGCAGAAGCCATTCATGATGCAGTCTCCAAGGCCGGTCCTTAAAAGTCCGAGAAGCTATATTGTACTTGTTCGAGTAAGTATACCTACATAGCCATTGTCGTTCAAGGAACACGAGTCTCGTGCCGCCACGCACCACACCTGCCACCGATACCATTGATAAGGATAAGGAAGTACGCTCCGAACTTACATAGCCGTCATCACGTTGCCTCGTCCTTAGTACTGCCAAAGCCGTCGAAGGACATTCTTATTGGTTCATAACAACCCTCACAAGGAAGTAAAGGACGAAACAGAGGGGACAAACTCCTTGCCTTTCCACATGAGTACCCTCGATTGTCTTTTCGCGTTTAATGTGAAGCGTTGCTTGATGGGCATAGAACAACATCATAGATTGATTTTGCTATTGTAATGCCAACATGCGCTGTACATGGCACCATTGAAGGGGAAGAAGCCACCCACAATACTTTTGCTTCGGCCTTTACACACCTGTACTGGGTGCACATAGTAGATGAGAGCATTCTTCGGTAGTGGGATGGTGGTATTTGGCCCGAGACAAAGTGATGAGTGTCATGCATGTGCGGAGTACACTTCCTTCCGGTGGCAGATGCGGTTCGTTTCGTCACGAGCCCCACATTCGCTGTTGTAGTGCATTCATTTAAATGACAGTAAGTCGATGAAAAATAAGGAAATGTAGGAAAGCAAGAGGAATGCCAACTCAAGACATTTAGCCACATCGCTACATGAACGCTATCTACCAAAACCATAATCCTTCTCCTCCAGCCACCTATGCAAGCATAAATCTGACCCAAAGTATGCAAGGAATGACAGTAAAATACATGGGATGGCAAGTGAATAACACAGACTTCGCCGAAAATTTGACGGGTCCGCGCGTGTGCAGCTGACATTTAAACACGAAAAGGAGACAAATTAGAATTGCAGTTTGTATTTAGCAAACATTTGCTGTTGAATGCATTGCTCCTTTGCTTGAGGGAATATGTCGCGCCAAGATATTTTACAAAATTAGTGCAAAAAATTGAATTACGATATCGCTCATTCAAACAGCTCCGTAAACGCATAGATTATGGGAGCATAGTAAAATTCGAGCACCAGAGTTTTACATGATAATGCATGTCTCTTCGACCGTAGCACTAAGCATGAAAGAGAGAGCAGTACCGATTACATTAATCGTGGATACGAGCCGATCTAAAGACATTCATGTTTATTTCATTCTAGCGATCATCGTGGGACAATCACGCGCTGCTCAGCGAGTCAGTGACCGGTGCAATAGGATCTAGACTACCTTTAATGTTCTTTGCTTCAACTGATTGCAAATATATTTACCTCTAATTTTTGTGGCAAAATTTTAAAGTTAAGTTTTAGTTACTTGGTCTGTAGTACTTTGTTTGTTGGAATTACTGGTTTCGGTCAAGGTCACAGAGGTGGTCGTACTGCTCTAGCTGCGTGGGCTGGCCTCCGGGTCATGCCAGCAGCCTATTCCCCTCTGTCCGGTGAATATATATATTCTACTCTAGCATTCTGCCTTCTTTTGCCCTCGAGGGAGCCTCGGGTTGCTACATTGGCACTCAGAAAAATGCTTTTGTATTATGACGCCTTTTCAGAACACAAATCTCATCGCTTTACAATGTTGTCAAGTGGTTGCATGGAGGCAAGCACTATGAGCGGTGTACGATAAAGTCGCTGCTCTTAGCGCAACTAGTTTCCATCCATTGCATAAAGACCTAAGAAGACTCGGGATTGACGCCAATGGAAACAGATGTATTTCCAAACTTCCATCAGACTGGCGCCGACCTTGTTTGATTAAACAAAGGGACGTTTGAGTACAGACCTTACGTGTTAACCTTTTTTCTCTTTGTGCTATAAGCCATCATATCAGGTCTAGTAGTACCACTGTGTTTACAAATACGCTCATTACTTGGATTGCAAAGTGCTATTCTTATTGCAAAACTTTAGTTAGGATCGAATACGGTATTGACAATTCAAATATAGTCAAGAAAGGCGATTTAATGCACAGAAGGCTGCGCAGTTCTTAGCGCAGCAAAATGAGTTCATTGCAGAGTCCATATTTCTCATGGAAAATTTCCAGGACCCAACAAAACAGTGCAGCACAGTGTCGTCTGCAGTTGTCGAAAATGCTCTTTGCAACTTGAGGCGCTCACGAAAAATAGAATTTACGATGCAAAGGATTTTAACTGTCAAATCAGGTGCAGGAATTCAATGTTAGCAATTCAGAAGACACCAAATGGACAAAAGGAGAGGTAAATTAATTGCACAAAGTCGGCAGTCATAAAATAGAGCTTAAGCAAAGGAACATTAATGGTACTATTTTAAAAGGGACGAAATGAAATTAAATGAGAAGAAAATTGAATTTATCAAGTCAAAATGGACCAAACTGGCACAAAAAGAAGAAGTAAATTGCTTTTATTGTCTCGAGAGGCATAAAATAGGGTCAAATCGTTGACGATTTGACTTTGCCTTGTGATACTAAACAAAATCAAGCTAAAAAGTAAATGGACTGCCGTTTGTCTAGAGGCATACAACGGAGCCAAAGAAAATAGCAACTAATATCATAAAGTCGAGTTCCGTGATTGGAGCCATAGAAGTAGTTAGGTTTTGACATGTCGGAAAGCATGAAATGGAGCCGACGGTAAAGGAACTAATTTACAACGCGTAAACATGTTTGATAGAGCCGAAGAAGGGAAATTAAAATTCACGAAGTCGAAATGCATGACATGGAGTCGAAGGAGACTAAATTGAGTTCACAAATTCGAAGTAGATAAAATAGGTCTGAAGGAGAAATAATTGATTCCTCGAATTTGAATTGCACGAAATGGAGAGGAAGGAGACGAAATTGAATAAACAATGTCTAGATGGATGTAAATTTAGTCGAGTAAGGAAAAATTAATTTTATGGAGTCGAAAGTGTAAAATTGAGCCGATGGAGTCAAAATAATTCAGAAACGCTTAAAGGATGAAATGGAATTAAATGGATTAAAATTGATTCACAATGTCAGAATATATTAAATACATTTGAAAGCAAAACTTTGCGGGTGGAGAGAAAGATATTTTGCAATGCGCAATGTACGAAATGGAGGTAAACGATGTTATTTTGATTATTCAAAGGCGAAATGTATGAAGTTAACCCTATAAAAAAGGGGATTTCACTGGATCAAAAATAATAAATGGAGCCAAGGCATGGGAAAATCATTTTATAATACAAATGGAAGAATTTGAGCCCATTAGGACAAATTTGGTTTTGTGGTGTCGAAAAGATAGAAGTGGAAAAGTTGGAGTATAAATGTATTTTGCAATGCAAACTGCACGCAATGAATCCGACTTAGACTTAATTGAATTCACAACGTCGAAAAGCGCAAAATGAAGCCGATCGATGCGAAACTGATTGTGCAATGTCAAATACTCTGAAATGGAGGTAAAGGAGGAAAGATGGATTCTGCGACACACAATGTATGCAAGAGAGCTGACTAAAGCGAAATTCATTTCGCCTTGCCAAAATCGCTGGCATGACTTGCAGACTATGCCAATGGCCCTGCAGCCCTTTTGTGTGTCTGCCGCATCTTCGCACCATTGTTGGAAGAGAAACAGCTTGACTTGATATCGCTCCATGCTCGACGAATCCTACCAACATTCTAGGCCTCCATGGAATAAGGTGCTGGTTGAACTTGTACAAATTACTGCCTTAATATGCATTGGAACTTATTATAATCACCTCTAGTGACCTTCCTGGTGCGAGGCAACAGTTGGCTCAAAAACACACCTTCGCTAGCTCCACTGCAATCACTATGAGTGAGTCGACAATTTCTTAACTCAATTATGCCTCGAGTTGCTTGAAGTGCTCCTAAGCGTCTAAAGGGCTTTAGCTGCAGAAAGAAACATCAGGCACTAAGCGCTGAGCACAAGCAGACTAGAATTGGCAGCGCATTAATGTTGGCGTCTACTCATTCTCCTCCACCTTCTTCGTATCGCTATGATGTGCAAAGTTTGACCAAAGTATGAAAGCACGATAATACGAGGTATGCTGTCCAAAGCCCACCCCAGATGGCACTAAGAGACACCACGGGGTAGTGCCGCTAAATGATTGACGCGCGTCAGATTCGAGAAGATCAATCAGAAAGCAGGCCATCAGACATGCCCTTCTACGTGTTGTAAAGTCCGCTATTAAATTATCGTGCTTTTAGTGTGAACCCTAAAATTCTAATGTTCAAAGGCGTCTCTCCCATGCTTCCATATACCTCTCGCCTCTGCCACAAAATCTACATTTAATCGTCAATCCTTTGCGTAGGCAAAATAAAAATCACATATGGTCGCACAGGCAAAACACATAAAATAGGTATTGCAAAAGGGGTTTCTGGTTGTGACAAAATAAGACAAAAAACTTATTTGTAAAGACAAGACAAAATATTAAAGAATGAAATGGGGCTGGCTGGACAGCAGCGCAGCACGTAGATCTATAGGAACAAAACAGAGCTTACGCCGTAGCCGCTCGTGACATGGAAGCATCTGGGGCGGAATTAAATTCACCAAGTCGCAATGCATGAGGATGGGGTCAGTAGTGGCATGTAGTCGTGTGGTGGAGACACCAATTTATCTGTTAGTGATTGCTATGCATGAAAGTTGCATGCAATTTCATATTGCTTTTCCATTAAAGTTTTATCTAACTGAGCTGATGCACCTGTGCTTTTCCGGTCTGCAGATGGCTTCTCCGCTTGTTAAAGGAAGTCAAAATCTTCAAGGAATCATTAATTGGTTCAATTATTGGCGACTATAATAATGGCGCCTGTTTAGCTTGCCATTTTAGGGCACGGATCTTCAAGTGCTCACTGATGTACAAGCATGGAACACTTCAAGCTAATTGGGGTGGAAGTGATTGCTATGAGTGGGAGAAACGAATACGACCTGGTAAGTCTCTGCAGTTTTACCACATTCTTGCTTAGAATTTTGGAGACATTGAATTAGGAATTCCAGGAGACGCTGTCTCAGATCGGGGTCTAAGACAGGGACATGAGCAATCAACTGAGGCGTTCGGCCGAAGATGACAGACGAGTAAGTGGCCAATGCTAAGCATAGTAAATTGAGCAAGGAGTGATGATTTCCAGCTAATAACCCAAATGTTTGATCTCACAGTGTACTCTGAAAGTGATAGTAGGTAGGGCAGATGTAGTTGACAACGAGACAGGATTCAGGTCGGAAGGGAAAGTAAGGAAGGTGCACGAGTATGAGTGGGGGAATCTCTTTACCCTGTCACGCATCATTTCAACATTCCCTTAATCACGTTACGGTATAAGGCACCTATACAATATTTACCCACATTCCAATTTCGAAACCCAATTTGAGCTAGAATTCTCGATGAAGTCTTAGTCTACTTGCCAATGCAGATAAAACAAAAATCGGGAATAAGGAAAGCCTGCATTCGTTTAACTATGAGCATGATGAACGAATCAGTTTACAAAGTTCACCAATTCACACAGCATCGTAGGTAATTAAATCCCAGACTCCTGCATCCGCCTCCAAATCACATCTTGACACACCCATTCAAATATGTCCCTGCGATTTGTGATGTGATCACCAATATCGCTGACGTGCCATATCCGCCAGTTCATAGGCGCAGTCAACAGAGGAGATTTATTGACGAGACCGAGTTTCAACGCATAGTCCATGAAGAGGTCCATTCCACTTTCCTCTTTCCGCCTCACATCATCCATAATTACTATCCCAAATGTGTGTTTGGGCGACAGAGCCCTATATATGGCTTGGAGTTCGGCAATAACGTTACAGCCATCCCTTGTAAATAGTGAAAGCTCAAGTACGTAGAGAACGCAGTCGAAAACGGCAGCTTGTGCTTTACTCAAGCATCTCTTAGCTGATTCGCCAAAAGGCGCTATATTGCCAGTATTCGGAGAAAGATAAACGATATTTGTCTGAGATAGGTCACGATGAGTCTGAACGTACAGTGATGTCGGAAGGGTGGAATTTACTATGTTGAGAAACTCATTGCTGATAACACGCAATTGATGCACAGGACAGCAGACTCGGCCTCGATTCTCTAAAGTGGAAAAGTAGAGAAGACAGTAGACTGTTTCATATGCACCGCAGGGAGCTCGAATTCGTGAGAAGCGAAGGTCAAACTGCATTTGATCAAAGTGCTGCTCAACGGCTTTACAAACTTTTGTGCTGCGCGGAATCGGCACGTCTGAATACAGTGTAGTGTAGACACGTCTGTCAATCCACATCCACTTGCTGAGATATGAGTAGGGCGTTTGTAAATAGAGAATCCACTCCCAGCTTGGAATTGCTGTGCAAACATTTACGATGTCAACAACACCAAGGTATTCGCACAACATTTCAACGAACTCTTGACGGAGGTCCGTGATCTTCTTCCTTTGCGATTTTGCCTGACAAATGCAATTGTCAATTAAGTGAGAGCTAGGAATATTCAAGGCAGAATGTGAATGAGCCATCGATTGCATTATGCTTGATGACATACAAGAGCGGAAGACATCTAGCCACTGGTTTAAAGTTAAACTAAGTAAAAATACCATTTTTAGAATGCCAGATGGGCTTAACTTACTTCCAGCTCCATATTATAATTGCTGAAGCACGCTTTGTGACTCTCGTAGCGTGAGTGAAGTAGGACTCCAAATGCTAATCTACTTAGAGAGCATTATTTAAGTGCAGTCCTAAGTGTAATCACATCAACCTGCGGTTGCGAATTCACTCCTCTTCGCTAGAAGAAATATGTTTAAGTTTCCCCAAATCTTTTTATGTATTAAAGGCCTGTGATGGCTTGAGCGAGGTGGTTTTGTTAAATCATAATTGGTCATGTTCGGATTATTAACTGGCAGCGAAATGCGTTACACGGAAAGGTATTTATTTTAACTTTGATATAAATCGATACACTGTTGGCCAATGCAAAGGCTAGTTCTCTTGACCAATAGTGATTCTCAATGGAATTCACAGCCTAACGATACCCCATATTAAAAGAGTATTCCAGTCTTACATCCAGTTATGATTGCGCTGATGGTTTGCAAGAAACTCAATCCGTGAATCCATTGCCCAGGCTGGAAGATACTCTAGCCAGGGTAGTAATGCCACGAAGGGTAGGTGAATTTGGCCCCAAGCATCCCCCTAATCGCATTAAAACTTGAAGACCAGTGCAGATATCTCGAATGTGCTTTCTTTCGCCATTAATTACGTTACAATGAGTGACGTCAAATGCTGACAAAGGAAAGAAAGAAAACTCGCAAACTACACCTCGCAACTATCATTATTCTTGATCCATTCGGACTCTTGATACGAAACGAAATGATGTTACTTTTCATCCACTGCATCACTATCTGTGCTCGAATCAGCACTTCTCACTCTAGCGCATTAATCGCATTGCTTTTGATTCCCACATAATTAAGTACATATTCTTGCGTTGCATAAGTTCCGCATCACATCCCTTCAGCCCTTAATACGTATTTGCATGTATCATCAAGAAGTTAGATGACTTTATCTTTTAATTTGACGCAGATTGATTCAACATTGACGACAACTTATGCCGACCCTACGAACCAAATCTTACTTCAACTAGTAGGGCAGCATCTTGATAGTAACTTTGGACAAATTAAATTACTGCTGCCGTACAGATACATCATCTTCAAAAACGGCTTAAAAATTTATTAGGTTTCTTTACTGCAGGATAGGAATTCGAGCCTACGACTTAGTCCACCTACTAGTTGAACTGCACTTAAGTGGTGCTTGAAAAGCTGCTTAAGTCTCATTGCCCAGTAGTGAAGAACAGCAATGTCCCCTCACTCATTCCCATCCAGCCTTCGCTACAAGGGAACAAATAGGTCAGTCAGGATTAGTGATATAGACTAACTGGCAAACTGTTTCGCTTAAAATGTAATTGGTACTACATCCAGCTCAACTCAAGCTTAGATACAGCATGCACAACTTTTATATGAGTTCATCATCTACATTAATAGATCCAAAGACTCCTATTATAATTAAGACCGGAGTTCTAGGCACTGTGGCGAACAAGTCCTTTAAACAAACACTGGGAGCAATACCTCCTGATGATGTGAAAAAGAAGAGAGGAATAGGAATGGGTTTTCTTACGAGCTTTGCAAAAAAATCGTCTCTCGTGTCAGCATTGGTGACTAGGTGGATGTAATGCGCCAAGGAGACTTTAAGATATATTATCAATTGTAGAGCACATTTGAATGGGGTTGGCAAGATGTTATTTGGAGGTAAATGCAGACCCTTGAAACCTATTTGACATCGGCTCTGAGAAAATCACTCTACTCACCAAAGCGGCTCAATTAAATAATTGGACTGCAATTGACGCAATTTGCAGCATTCTGTTCTTCCCTATATGATCCCCTTTCTGTCTGCAATTGGCAAGTTTTATTATGGCGTCACAAAATGCATCCCACTAGCCGAAATTTGTTTACTTGTACAAGCACATGGCAAGGCTTTTAGGAAAATAAATTCCGTAACATATGCTTGCATGAGGTAGAAATTAGTGGAGATAATGTTCTTACGTACACTCATGTAACGAGACCAAATTCGTCATACGAATTTCATCCTCATGTAAAATGGTTGGCCACCACAAATTACACTGGGAGTAATTTACTCTCACCCACATTAATGTGGCAAATTAATTTAAGCAAATAGATTTATGCTTACACATGCACCAGCCTGCGAAATAATTCACCAAACGAAAAACTTTCATACTCAGGCTCAAATGGCATGAGCAAAGATCCCCAATACTTTGCGTCCACACGCTTAGTCATACAGCAGAATCAACCCTGACTAAATAATCTATCTGCAAGAACAGTCATATTGTGAGTCCAATTTTGCCAAAAAAATTAACTCCAACGTAGTCCCATGTAGCAAACTCGTATTAATAAGCAAAAGATTACCCACATCTACATTCATGTGGTAGATAAAGTTACTAAGCGGAATTCGCTTCCTTGATTTTGCATATGGCCAAGTCTACATTTGCAATCATATGACGGAATAGATAAATATAGGCACAAATCAAAATGACTTTTAGAAACCAAACTAATTTATAGGTACGCTCACAAAATGAATAACTCTTCTAAACTGAATTTGTTCGTATGCATAAAAAACAACCTCAAACGAATATCATCGCCACGTGCAGTTTTATTGCAAATCTATTGTCTCTACCCAGAATTCCTACACATACATTTACATGCAGATGAACCAATAAGCAAGTTTGAAACAATAACATTCATCAGCATGCATGATCAAATAACTATATATATATATATTTCATTAAACGACGTCCAGCCACACTTACAATCCTGTAGCAATATCTATTTTCATCCGTGAAATTGCATGGGCAATTCACAGTCACACAGCGATATGTATCCGAATGCTCTGTCGCATAAAAAATTGAAATCATTGAGCAAAAATCATCAAATGATCAGCTACACAGCAAAAGTAATCAATGCTGGCATATTTCATTTGTGCCTTTAGTTACAAAAACAGTTTACTAGTTGAATGAGTTATGACCTACTTTCATGCATTGGAATTAAAATCAAAAAGGAGATAATTTGCCAGGCTTGCATTCCTCTTAGCAAATATACTTACAATGAACTATGAATAATCGTTCGACTTTCGAATTCAAAGGCATTTCGCTTGATGGAGTTATTAGCAAGCACACTCTTGTGGCACAATCATTTTCACGAAACGAAGTTTATCTGAGCCAACATTTGTGGAGCATAACCGATTTGCCTGCATCGAATTCGACGTGTGACAAGCGGATGCATTTTACTGACCACACTAAGCTGCCATGCTACTGCCTACTATGCTTTTCTTTGATTATTCCTCGAATTTACTATTCGACGTCATTACGACTTTGTCAGCGATTATTAAAATTGCCTTCACATCTACTCATTACTTCCAGTAGAAGGTCGAATTAACTAGAGGTAGGACTCACTACGCAGATTATTTACGAATCACTCGCAGTTAATGCAACCCAAAACTTGGCTTATTTTTGACACTAATTTGATTATGCAAAGCCAGTTAACTGATGCATTAAAATTATACTGGTCCGAGAGACTTAGGGTGGCGGGTTAATAATGATTGTCCATTGGTTACTGAAGCATCTTGCAAGCAACTAATGCAGCTGCACTCACTCTTTGAAATTGTGCTAAGCGGACCGTTCACTTAGAATTACTGGGGATAATCACTTCAGCAGCCTAAACTGGATGCATTTCTCTGTGTACGGATGTGGAAATTATTCGAATTCAACATTCTACGACATCTGCAACACCGAGGCGATGCCTTTCGGAATCTCAAAGTTGAAGTTCGTTGATTTGCTCAATTCATATGGTCAACGCAGATTGTAATTAACCCCTGATGGCCAGGAAGAGTGTAAGGTGAGAAAAAAGGCAGATTTAGACACAATCCGTCCTACATGGTAGCTACCCTAAAGGCTGCCATGAAGTGTTCGTCGGAAATTCTAACGCCAAATATTAAATGCCCACTGATGCTTATCGGTTAAGATACACTTCCAAGAAACTGCAGGAGCATGAAGACTGCGCCAAATCATCAGGGTATCGTTTTTTAATCGAATGGTTTAGCGTCGTAGGGATTTCTAATGCCATTGATTAATGCCAAGTCACCATATCTATGATTCATCTCAATGCGACCGTGTTGAGGATAGATTTAAAGAATAAACAGTGATATCTTTTATAGATCGGAACAATGGCTTTTCGAAGCGTGGTATGCTAGGCAACGCAGCGAACCACTAGTCTGTGAAGAGTTCTGTAGAAGTGCACATCGTAGAGCAATAGTGCAACTGATGATTTGTTAGAGGTAGTTACACAATTATCTTTTCCCAGTTTTTATTCTGCCACATTTGTTCGCCTGAATGAAAAAAAGCTGGCTAAAGAATTACAACATGGTGCTTCTATTGTGAAAAAAACGTGAGATTCCTTATTTATTGGCATTAAATTTATGCTTTTACCTCTATTCTTTGCTCTGGTCTTTTTGTTAATCCTGTGTCCACCGGTCTTCTAACATCATTACACATACCCACACATATGCGCAATTTATAAATCTACCATGTTCGGTATATAGCCGCACCTTTTGATCGTTCCATCTTGCAAGCGCATCACAAACTAACAATTTTGGTTATTAAATTGTTTGACTTCATCCCATGCAACAAACTACAGCAAAAACTATATTTCCTCATGTGTTGGGTGCAAGTAGATACCTAAATCAGCGGTGGAAAGACAGTAAAAATGAAGGTAACTACAAACATGGTTGTCAAAAGTGTTACAACTCGCGGAATCATAATAATTAAGCCAGCGTTATCGTTCATTTAGCGCATAATGTGAGACCCGTCTTAGTTATGCTGATGGAAAGCTCTACCCAGTGACTAAAAATAAGCTAGGATGTTTTTCTTTTAAAGAAATTTAAAGGCGAAGATAATTTTCTGCTAACTGCTTTTAAATTGCTGTATGTAGGTGAAAATATCATCAAAGCATGCACCGCACTGCGAATATATTTTCTGCAGAGCAATGAGTAACAATAAGCAGCCATAAGAAAGATGCATTTTACTTTATTACAGTAAGAACGCATATCGAATCAAGGTCTTCTGTCTCCAGGCTACTGGCTCACATCGATTGTGTTCCACAAATGTATGTGCAAATAAAATTTATTTTATGAAAATGGTTGAGCCAAATGAGTGTGCCTGTTAATAAATTTATTGAGCAAAATGCTCTTGAACACGAATGTACGTGCTACTAAGCGTAGTTTTGTAGATGTATTTGCCATTGAAGTGTGAGCAGAAAAGACTTTCCTGTCGTGAAATTAGTTCTAACGCATAAAATTAGGTCTCAACTTATTCGATTAGCAAACCGATTTTGCAACCAGAGGCATAAATACAATACGCTAGCATTGACTACTTTTGCTATGTAAGTAAACATTTGATAATACTCGCTAAATGAAATCGCTCTTGGTATGCGACAGCGCACGTGACTAGATTTGAATTATTAACACGAATGCACTCATGAACATTGATTTCGCATCGGGACTCTTTGCAGAGAAGGCATAGAGTGCAAACGACCCAGTATGCAGCTTTTTGTTGGGTCAAATAGAATAGGTGGGATTTGTTGCTGTGCTTGCTAGATGCGGTACACTGCATATCAATGATTTCAGAGAATTAACTATTCAGACATTGTTTGGTCTAATTTATTACTTCCTCCCGATCACCGAATGCTGCAATATTTCCTTCCCCATATTCTACTAGCATGCGAGCATCGTCGTTAAAGATGCACTTCTTTTTAGTGCAGCACATCTTATCCTCAGCATAATCGTAGTGAAAATGCATGCATACGCACTCTGACCACCACCGCCACTAATATTTCTGCAAGTTCAGTGCATTATTAAATAGCAGCACGCGTTCTAAGCATGGTCATAACAGTGATATGTAGGGGTGTAAGACTTCGTGTGCCTGTCGCCAAAACGGGTTAGGAATCTGTTGACTGTCGTGGCTCTACTAAATCACGCATTACCTGATCCCTTCGTCAGCGTCATCTGCTTGGTGATGCAAACAGTCTTCGTCGTTAGATTTTGAGAATGCCAAGACCGCTATATTAATGCTCATTGAGAGTTGTATGGTAAAATCTACAATTAATTTGACGTTCATTGGGAAGGTGTCCACTTTGGAGCTTCAAAACTGTAACCCATGCATCCTACATGCTGTTGCTCATATTTGCTCCAAGCCTTGACCTGTGCGTCAGGGTTGCCAGCACGCAGGTTTGAAGAGTAAGAGGTAGGGTGGTCAAAAAGTTAGAGGCAAGAGTCGCGAACATGATGCGTCTGTGAAAGCGCAGAATCCGATTCAGTCTTAATGTATAGCATATTGCGTGGGTTCAAAGTATAAACAGACAATTGCTACGCTATATCCTTTTACAGAGCCTCCTCTGACGATAGCCGAATCGTACAGACCGTGTCAGCAGTCCCAACTCAATTCACTTCATTGAACCACACCTTGAATATTAAGCCTCACAAAGCACACTAAGTCAATAATCATCACCAGTGAAGATGGGTGGATTAGCACTACCATATGCAATGGCACAATACCATTAAAACTGCATAAACGTCTTTACTTGGCTAAAGCGTCGAGCCGAGGGGATTTAATTAAGAATATGCATTGAGTTAGCATCAGCATTCCATACTAAATAGGCATAAGTGATCGAGCAAAACAGGGAACAGCTAGAAACTGTGTGCATGTTAGTGTTCATAGTTAGCCGCATGTGCAAGCTGTCGGCACTGGTAAATTAGGAAATAGCGCTCTTATTAAAAGGATCACCTACAACCCTATTGAGTAGCAGCAAGGTTACTGCTGGGGTCGATTCAATTCATGCGAATCCACAACCATATCACAGGTAAAAATGATGTCATTTTGAACCGCGCACACTGGCTGTAGCGTAGCAGGTGAGTCGTGGGTTATTGTCTACATCACGGTCACAAAGTGAATGACGGACAATGCACTCTGGTCAACTACGCAAGACCTACGCATGATGCAACAAAGCCCTAAAAGTGAGGTATGAGCAGGTTAACCACCAAAGCACAGCAGCTAAATACTATGAGCTTCGCACAGCTGCAACTGATTTTGGTGACTAATGCTTCTCTTTGTAGTCCAATTTTTCCCACCTAGAGCATTAACATATTAAAATCCGTTGGACGTTTATCCTTGTTACACGCTAGTTTGTACCAAGTTGGCTATTGCTCGCTAAGTACCGAGTTTACGCACGAATCGGCAAATACTTTGCTCTTCAAGGCATATTCCTGGGTTAGCATTAGTCACTCAGTTGACCACCATCGTTGGTTGAACGTCTATTTGACTGCTCATTCCCTCGTCTTTGGTCCCACTCTGTTTGTAATCTCACTGGGATTCTTAAGAAAAGACTGCTGTTTCTGCCGCCTTCATCCCATTCAACTTGCAGCGTTGCATACATGTTCATCAGTTAGCACTTTGAGACCAATGCCTTGAACTGGTAAGATAAGTAGTTGTTGTTATTATTTTCTGAATAACCGGCATCTCCACATAAAACAGTGGCTTGTTTTTAGAGCTTTTCTCACAAGTGGAATAAGGCAGACGTTGAGTGAATATCGCAGCCTTTAGGCGCTTCATTAAATATCCACCAACATTCGCTTGGTTTTAGACTGCTGCTATCTTTTACAACTAATTGCAAATTTAGTTCGACTTCGGTGCAGTCTCTTCGGTGGTCGTACGATTTTTATGTGACCTAAATATTACGCGCTGATTTCAGTCATGAGTGTTTGCTAATACCAGGCGCTTTTACAGTCAGCTATGTATAGGACAGCGTCAGAGGAGAAAACAGGGAACAATTGTCTCTCTACTCTTTGATTGGCTACACTTTGACACCTGATTCTCCTTAGTTGCATTGTAAAAGTCCCCGGCCCAGGCGAGCCCATCTGCGATCGTCTGATCAGTAGAAGCAGTACAATCACATTCCTGCCTGAATGCTGACACATCCTAGCCATTCGCCCCAATTTCTAAACTCATAAGATCGTGCGTACGTCTTTGAAGATGTTTAACCAACATCATGATTAAATAGTGTCCAAATGTCTTCTTGTAATGAGTGGTTAGTGAATAGTTGACACTTACGGCACTCATTTCGATTTATTTTAATCATTTTGATGACTCATTTGGTTGTTCATTCCTCGTCTTTAAACTCAATCTGAATCAAACCTCCTTAACTTCAAAATAAAAGATCACTGAAATTACATGCATGAATAGAATAAAACCGCTGAAGTCTTCTAACTCCTTCTGGTCTTTGCGTCTGATGGCAACCACTCTTATCCCACCTATATTACAGTGTTGCCTACTTGTCTATCAGTGAGCACGTTAAAACCTATGCCCTGATACGGCAAGATAAGACGTCGCTGTTATTAATTCCACTGGTAATTAGGCAGCGTAATATTTCTTTAAAGAAGCACTCCTCTAAATAAAACAGTGTTTTGTGTTTAAGGTTTAATTGCACGCGATGAACCTGGCTGCTGAATTAAAAACCACATCTCGGTTGATATAAAATCGCAGCCTACAAGCGTTTTATTGAGTAGCCATCGCCATTCGCTTGGCTTTGGAATGCTACTACCATTTGCTACTAAGTGCTAAGTTGGTACGGTATTGTTGCAGTATCTTTGGTAGTTGTACGTTTCTTTTCATGTAGCCTGATTATGAGGCACCGATTTGAGCCGAGAGTATTTGCTAATACTAGATGCTTTTACAGTCAGCTATGTGTAGAATAGCGTCAGAGGAGAAAACAGGAGGCTATTGCCCTTCTGCTTTGTTGACTAGGCTAAATTTGAGATCTGACTTCTGGCGCAGTCACTTCTTTCATTGGTCGCATTGTAGATGTCTTCAGAGCAGTAGGGTCCGTCTGCGATTGAACGACAAGCATGAGCAGAGCAGACACATTTAGAGGGGTAAAATGCTTACACATCCTTTCCTTTTTGGCTAAGAAACCTGTACCCACAAGATCGTGTAAACGTCTCCGAGGATGAGTGACCAGCGCCAGAAATGGATGGTTGATACGTAGGTGACACTTGCGAATCGTCTTTAAAGTGCTTAAAATACTTAAACGCGTAATCAGACATCTGACAAACGAAATCCTAATCGCTACATCTTGATGATTTTGTTTCCATAATCAGCAGCTGTGTGGTGTGATGGATGGGAGGAACAAATAATAGCCATGTGTAAAAATGTAGCAGTACTTGCACAAAATAACACCTTCGTAAGTCTAACAGCACAGAGCAAAGATAATTGACACCCATTTAATATCTTTACTTTTCTTGCGAAATTGATCAGTGTATTAATGAAAACAAGTGCTTTCAGATTACATTACACAAAAATCCATTTGAAATCGCTACATTACTCCGTAAAATGTCACCGAGAACAGGCTAGTATCCGGGTAATTAAAATAAAAAATGGCGCAATTATGCTCGCTTAGACGCATTTTTTAACGATTACGCAATGCTGAGCTTTGGACCTAAATATTCAGCTACGCTTATCCGTTTGAATGCAGATTCAAAATGCAGTCACTTGGGTAGCTATATTGCTTGTGTCGAGTGGGCCATGCCAGCAGCCTCACTTCCCTTCCCCTTGCTGAGCATGTATATTCTTCCCTAGTGTTATGCCTTCCCTTGTCTTCAAGGAAGTCTCAATACGCTCGATTCCGTTACACATTAATCCCGCTTTTAAGAGAGACTGGTTTGCTGAAACAATAAGCGTACGGAAGAAGTGGCGAAGAGTTTGACACCTACACTTTGGATTTACCGCAATGTCAAAATACATTTATTCTTTAGAATTTAACGCTAGAATTGCATTGACTAGCGGAACCAGATGAATCATTCTCCTTTTCATCTGCATTGTGGAGACGATAGCACGTGGGATCAAATGAAGCCAGCAGAAGGCGAGACGCAACCGCTCAATGCTGCTTCGCTCAGTTGGATAATCTTGTTCCGTGTAGAATAAAATCAGAACCAAGCGGTCAAAATTATACGCACAGATAATGCAGCGATAAGTGTTACTGTGCTTTTCTTTGGTAGAGCACCCTTACTTCTCTTTCGTCACATGTAAATAGGGAGATACTAGTTCCTCAGGACTCTTGGATTTTCTCAATCATTTCGGATTTGATACCGGAAGCACAGCTTCATCTTTATTGGAATAGGAACGTAACAAGTGGGTGTGACTGGCTTTACTGGATGGGCACGGACCAGAAAGTGCAATCACTCCTTTCCTTTGTTTGTCTTTGTGTAGCTCTCTAACGCCAAAAGTGTATTGAAAACATCGAAGCACTGCATGTACAAGTAGAACTTAACTGCTACTCAAGAGGCGTGCACATATTGCGTTTAAAAGCGCACCAATGGCGCTAATGAGGATGTTTCGAATGCCAAAAGCAGTAAGTAGCAGAATTTAAGGTCCAAAACAATCGAGAAAGGAACGTTGTTTCAAATGCGCTATTCCTATTTCATTGCCTTCTACAGTGCATTCAGCATTCAATGCAGCCAAGCAGTCATTTAATGAGGCGGCTATAAACATTCCTTAATAACCTTCGCCTAAGTGGGTTTGTGGATGGGTGTATCTTCTTCATCGTGTGCCTCTGTTCCGATTCGTTTTAGCTGGTTGATTGACAGGTCCTCTCACCCAATACTTTAGGTTCTTCCACATTTATACTCTCTTCATCAAGGCTACAATTAAGTTATCATGAGCTTTGCATGGCAATACAATGCTTTTCCTGCAAATAAAAATAGCATCAAATTGGATATAAACCAGCTCGAAACTTAAAAATGCTGCTATTATTATCAGTCTTCCCATTTTAATTGCAATTTATTAGTCGGTACAAACCGACTTGTTATAAGCCACTAGTCAATGCACGTCCCAAGGGGTGTGCTAAGTAACAGCTAAATATTTTTGACCAGAAGCTGCGAAGAAAGGTAAAACTTAAAATAAAGGCTTCGATCCTGGCACTTGTCCTCACTTTGTCAAGCGGTGACTACACCCATGCATTTTGCCATAGATCCGTTCAAGTTGCAATGAGGAATGCTATCAAGGGAATACAAAATTAGTGGACGGTCTCTATTCCCCCATTGTGCTACTTGTTGGAAGTGGCGTGGCCTTGCATCCAAGAGAATGGCAGTGCCCAGTGAGTGGTCCTTATAGAAACGACACAGACGCTCATAGCCATCCAAGAGACTTATTGCTAGTTGTTTTGAATTGGCAAATTTGGCTACTTTGTGTTGATGATGTTGATGAATTGGGAAACACTGTAGCAAAGACAAAGAAATTTGTCCACAACAATATGGAAATACCTACAAATAGTCCAAAATGCACTGCACTTACAATTAATGGACGAATATATATGCTAACACAAATCAAATGACTTCATGCGAATCGTTTAGGCTGCTACTATTTAAGCTTCAAGACGTTAAAAATGGCTTGCTCTAATTCTCACTTCTGCCGAGTAAAATGCGTGCACAAGTGAATGTGGCATGAATTGGAGGCACACGTATATGACCGGACCGTCAAAGCTGCGGATGCAGTTTAAAACTATGACAGCACATTTCTGCATCCTCCTGCGCTGCGCTTTGATGAATCACTGTAGTCTATGTATCGAGTTAAATTAATAGTCCCAATCCTACGGAAAATCGTTCCTACTCGAATCTTTAGGGTTTCGTCGGAGTCAATGCGACAACTGACGCAAACATGATAAATAGAGCAAACGATCAAAAAACCCCAAGTTATTTTTCACTTTTCGTGACAACTTTTGTGCACAAACCTGTCAACTTGACACGGGTTGAGATTACCGAAAAAAAAGCATCGGATGCATATCTGTGGTATAAAAATGGTCCGTGTACAGCGAGTCGCAGGATTAGCATTATTGCACGTGTGTATCTACAGAATGCTAGCCGAAACATGCGTTAAGCTCAGCACAAAGGAGGAAAGTTATATTAAGCGAAACGAGGCTCTCCGTCAGTTAACTCTTCTCGCAATCAACTTTTTATGGCACCGATCTGCGCTAGTTTCCAGTTGCAAAGTAATGTGACGAAAGTCCTCTTATATTAATCTTCTCCTTGAGGTGTGTAATTCAGTTTACAACTAAATACCAAAGTAAAAGTGCGTTTCAAGAATTTAAGCTATCATTTTGTCGGAACGCCTCGCGAAATGCTATAACTTGACTAGCCAGTGTTTCCAAAGACGTGAAGCTCATTAACAGCATGCTTCTTTGAGAAGCAAACATTGCACACACCAGGGCTACTGCAATACAACCAAGTATTCGAGCCTTATGTACGATTTTCCATTGCTCAATCCATTCCTAGTGGTGCGAATCACTGTCAGGAGGCTGAGGTGGTATTAAATGGAAGCAAGTTCGTGAATGTAGGGCAATTAATAATGGCAAAACAGAAAACGCAGCACAGTAGCACAAGAATCGACTCATAATTGCCAGCGCTTCCTAAATTTATTTATTAAATTTAAGGTCGTTTTAATATTCGCAACCCAAAATTTGCTGTGACACTCCTTCAAGTTCTTTAGATGAATTTCATCACTGTATGGCAAAGTTCGATTTTACTAGTAGGTAATGTATATGATGCCCCCAAAGAACTGAGAGCTGACAAAGTATATCCTTTCCTTATTGGTAATTAAAGCTGATGCTTATTCCCTTTAAATTCTTCCATTTAACACTTTTTTGGTATGATGCTTTGCTACTCCAACTTAGGTGTGAGCCATCGGTGTTGGTGCATGCCATCCAAGTTGTTACACACTTTGCCACACTTTGTACATTTGCATTTACCATCAGCTTTCTTCTCGCCTTTCACTATAATATAAAACAAGCATTTAGCAGAATTGCTCAGAAGGAAAAAAGTTTTCTTATACGAACAGAATAGTGCATTAGCATACACACTTCCTCATGATTGGCATATAATTTGCATGGCTTTATAACACAGCTGCGTACAGAGCAAATCCATGAGGTATCCCAATTGCGCTGCTCGATCAGGTACTAAGGGGTTCTTGATGACGTTCCCATTGAACATGTAGGGTAGTCGGGGGTCATTGTTCTTGAGCATCTTCTAAGGCAAATACGTGGTGATATAGGCAAAGAAATCGCCGCTAAGTTTGAGACAGACGTGATAATTAAAAAACCGCATATTTACTTTTATCTCCTCGAGGAAATTAATCTCGTCCTCCGGGCTGGTCATAAGTGCCTGGATTAACCTTCTCTTGTCGTCCATCTCATCGTTGGAACCTCCACTTGGAGCATCTAGAGCCGCAGATTTCTGCTTCGGCAGTTTCCTTGCTCCTTTAAAAGCACGAAAAGCCCTCATACAAAACCATCAGGCATCTCATTTCTTCTGAATTTTAGCAACCAGGTATCTTTTGCGACATTAGTGGCGCCGATCCCCTGAACGGATCTCACTTGTAGGACTTAAATTTCACGTTTTTTCCTTCGCGTGAACAAAATTACCTGTGCATTTAAGTATAATGTTACACAGTTAAGACCTAGTACACCGAACTCAAACATGTAAAATGTCCCCAAATGCATGATTTAGAAAGCTAAATAGGCTGGATTTGAACATACCATAGTAGTGTTATAGCCTCACCCACACACCAAAGCTTTTTTTGCAATGAACTGCTCACCCTTTAATTAAGTGCTTAATCCAGAAGTAGTCTGCAGTCGAAAACTATACCTACACCTGACAATGCAGCAAGACGCTAAATAAGTGCCACTACTTACTCCCATAATACTATGCTTGACAGGCAGTTAGTCCCAACCTTGTCTTCGCCAGCATTTCAACGATTTCATTTTGGCAATTAACTGTCCTTAAAGCTGACCAAGTGGTAGTAGTGAGACCGAATCGTTGATGGGAATGGGTTTTACCACTGCAGAGCTGAAAAGCATGGTTACAGTGGTGTAATGAGATGATGCTTCGATGAAACTAGAGCACGATCTGCACACTACCTTCAGGTCAAAATGAGCTCAGTGCGGTTCATGGATTAAGTTTATGGGATGCCATTTCCTGCAGCTGCCAAGTGTTAGGATGCCACGATATTTATGCGATCACTTCACCTATCCGACGACTCCTTGCATATGGCCTAATCATCGTGCACTGATATGAGCCATCAGTGCTTGTTAATTTTATGCGCTTTTGCAGTCAGCTATTAATGGAGCAGAGCCGATGATGAGCAAAGCAGACCACGGTCTCACTAATTTGTAGATTGAGTACACATTGCGGCATTATTTCTTCCGCACTCAATTCTCCCTCAATCGTTACGCAAGAGTCGCCAGTCCGACCTAGTCTGTCTGCGATCCGTCACACCCATATCCGATCTGATGAGAGAGGTGTCGACACATCCCGGGAGGTTGTTCGGATATCCTGCACCTACATGATTGCGTGCACATCGAAAATGACGTGTGGTCGGCGCCATGCTCATATAGAACATAATAGCTTTTCAGGGATAATTGAGTGGCGAATGGGTGACAACGACATGCGAAGTAGTCATTCGTATATATTTAAGCAGTGGAATGAGTGTCTGTCAATGGGACAGGAAGTCTATGTCAATTTGGAGGGCATGGAAAATGTAAAAGAATCTCAAGAGGCAGAACATGAGGTGGATCCAATGACAGCTGCGCCCTTATCGAAAGATGTCATCGCCTCTTAATCGGCTTAGGATTGTAGCCAAATTGGCTGCGTTAACGTATATGTAGTTGGGTAGGCGCGATCAGTTCACAGTGAAACAACTTTACTACCAATTCACATTAGGATGATCTGGTGTATTTCAGTCAGAATACGTAGTGATTCCGTAAGTCGATATTGCAAATGATCGTTTCAGGGATTTTTCGTGAGTTACTCCTAAAATGACTTCTCATTTGCATAGGATGCCATTTGTTTTGTGGTAAGAAGAAGTTCTCGATTTACTCTGTCGTCCTGCGACCCGCTCTGCTTAACAAATTCATAGCCATTAGCTGCGCTGTCATAGGCGTAGAATTGTCTATGCAGAAGCATTGAAGTCAAACTGTTGGAAATAAACAAAGTGTTACAAGAATCTCAGAAATGGCCGCCAATTTGTTGCGGGGAGAAAAGTTTGCAGAAAGTGAGGTCAGAAGAAGTGAAACCTCAGCACATGAATGTTTGCTTCAATGTTAGAGCAACGGATGCAGTGCTGCGCGACAGTGCAGCAGGTGACTATGGTAACGTTGAGCAGAGTGCGACAAATGCAGATGAGATGATTTGACGGGAAAATAAACATCGATTAATGGAAATGTGAGTTATTGAGGCACGGGTTACCAGAATGGCTGGAGATTAGTGGATCAGCGTGCAAAGTGTGTGGACGGATGTTCACGATGCTGACTGATTTTGGGTTGATGGTTTGATGCAACGACATCTTTTAAAGTACTGCTAAAAATGTCTTGCCTAACTGTGCATGTAGGCAGATGAGGGGTTGAAATTGTGGACAAATGCAGATAAGCGCGGTAATGGAATCAAGCAAACAAGCGAATAAGCACAGCGATGTGTAAGGAAAAGCAAATATGGCAGAATTATGCCAATTTACTTTATGTAAAATCTAGAGCCAAAATGCTGTAATGTGACTGGAGACGGTTGGTCCATTTCGCCCTTATTGAGCATCAGTGTGACAGCACAAGCAAAAGTCTTGTTAAAATGAGAGAATACCAAACGAACTACTAAGATGTCAAATTAAGAGCGGCGGTCCTCCTAGTGGTGACATGATAATGGGCATTTCACATGGTTGGTTGTAAAGAAGTAGACGGAGTACAGTCGCGACCTCTTGATTCTCGAAAAGGTAACAGGCATGGATCACCAGTTATTTGAGTTTGCTGTAATCTCCCCTCTGACGCGGCGCATTTGAGATGTCCCTATTTAGGTCTCTGCTCTTGTCTCCCCAGCACATCCCGATGGCAGATTGCAGAAGCTGTGCTGGGTTGTACGATGCCAAGAGCTATGAAATGGGTGCCAATAATCGTAGGTCATTGTTGGGAGTAGCATCCATCCATTAGGACATCACAATGAGGGATCTAGTAGCCATCGTCCACCAGACCTGATTTCCGCGTGCACAGCAGACAAAAATAGACACGAAATAAAAGGGAAACGAAGCAAGCAAAATTGTAAGATTAACTGTCGGCTCACCTAGCAGTTTCCTTGTTCAATGCCACACAGAACCAAATAATAAAGAGACTACTACCAGCATCACGATATCGCACTGCAACTTGCCTGCTAATACTTGTGCAGTAGGTTGACATGGGGCCCGTCGGTTCTCTCTTGCTCACATTTGTTACCCATAAGGCTTCTTCCCTCGATAATGCTAGGGAAACAGCTCATAATCATGCTGCGTGTTGGATATAGGCGAATGGAGTGGTGTGGGAGGTTAACTGGACCTATGTGCGAATGATTCACCCAAGGATTGTGCATAACCCGTGACAACGTCACATGTGCCATGTTAGGTGTTCGAACTGTGCAGAACGATCAGGATAGTGTTATCGCTATTAGATGTCGCCCCTAACTGTACGCCTTTATACATGTTTACCATTTCTAAATAGTAGGCACATTTTTGGATTAGGGTAGATGTCCTGAGTCTCGCATTGATGCAAGTGATTTGAGCCGTGCGGCGTGTTGCACATGGCGTGCGAGTTGACGGCCCTGCAGACACGCCGTGAACGCACCACGGATTCACACGTTAACCTTGGCCTTTGGCTGACCATGCATGGGCAGTTGTGTCACGATTATATTACGACTGACCAATGTGGCAACTGATGGGAAGGATACAAATAAAAGGCGCCCCAGTCTAGCATGTTAAGGAATCCGTCATGCTGATAAACAATTCGCCAGAATGTCACATTCAGTTTTCAGGCAATGCTACCGGTAATTGCCAACAGAGTCTGGGCTGAAGCAGGCGCTCTCGACCGCTTACAACACTTCAGCCTTCTAGTCTCTACTGCGTTTGTACATCGCAGTGCAGCGTTAAGCGTCCTTTGGCTTCGTGCAGTTTGTTCGAGATGTCACACGACCAGATTCAAGCGTGAATTTTCCCTCCTTGCTTAGCGGATGCATATTTTAAATCATAAATTTGCTACATGGCGTTGGCGTGAACACTTGTTAAGACCTATTATGCAGCAGTAACAAGGCCAATATCTCAAGTGTGTTCTGTGCGGTGAGTTGTAACTTGCGTGCGCCAGGCCAATGCATTGGTTTCGATAACAAGAAGAGCCTTGATCCTGCTCACTGTTCTGAGTGGTAAGATTGTCCCATGTAATTGTCGTGTCGATGGCCCCACATTCCACTCCTTCCACAACAGCGTGGGCTAGTAGGCTTTGGATGATGCAGAATTTCGCTTCACAGACCACAGAACTTTATGCTAACCTCATTGTATTAACGTCACTTAGTGAAGCCTTTTGTAAATCAACTGGCCTACTGATGTTCTGCAGTGGTGGGGACAGTGTCAACTAACTCTCATTGCGAAGATTAGCATTCATTTTGCGTTTTATCCAAGCCGCTTTGTTAATACACATGCCACTTGGGCCGTGCTTTCAAACATTAAAGTGCATTTGCATGGCACCTAAGAGCACCTCAATTAATCTTCTGCCTATCTCTGAATGAAAACCCAAAGAAATCCTTTGTTTTATGGGGATTTTGCGGCATCCATAAAGGATTATGCGAAGATCAGGACATTTGAGGGCCGCGCCGATTTCGCATCATACTAAACGTAAATGAATAAAATTAAAATTAATGGAAACATAAAATCTCCTCAACTTACGCCGGAGGTCTTTGGTGTAAGTTTGTTTGTTCTCACTACAGCTGCATGTCAAGTTTTGAGCACATAATATGCTATATTTAAGCATACCAATAAAAGGAGAGAAGAATCCAATTTTGTTCAAACTATTAGGGTTAGAACAGGCCAACTAGACATAAAAAAGTTAATAGCGCGCCTATTTTTCTCACATCACCTTGCATTGCTAAAATTTGATTTATAATCAGCAGCAACAAAGGGCTACCATCAGTAGCTAGCAAAGTTATGTGTTTTGAGGAGAGCCAAACCCGTCAATTATTCGCTAAAATTGATGTTGAGGTGATCAGAGCGTGAATCATTCGTAATAAGTGCCATAGCAACTTGGGGATAATTATCAAAACTTTATCCAAATACTGGCTGATTAAGCTTACGTCTGGTAGCTGACTGAGCTTTACAGATGCACACTTCGTTTCTTTAATGATAAGGAGAATTTTGGCCACATTGGTCTGTGCCCGACCATAAACACAGCCTAATCCGATGTATGTAGATGCGTTGGCGCATATTTGGCGATGTTTTGTCACTGGATCTTAACTTTGGTCATTCTGAAGTCATCAGGTCCAATCCACTCTCCCCTAGTAAGCCACAATGCAAGTGCACATAAGGTGAAGTTACTTGCAACCTGAATAATTTGATGACAAAGACACCTTTTGATGAAGTAAGAAATGATTCGGACATAAGAAAGACGAGCTCGGATATCATCTGTGCTATCAGGGCACCAGACAACGTGTATCTGTCACAGCTTCGCTTACACTATGTGAAGTCAAGGATCAAGTTATTTGCCCAATCACTGGAACAAACCTTGGAACAAATCAATGTTATTGTCACAATGTGCAGCAATCAGGCATTCTGGCACTCAACAACAGTACGGGGCATAGGAGGTGCAGATTGAGTCCGTGAAATTGGTCGCGTCTTTTGCAGAGTAGGTACATTCTCTGTAAAACAACCCTGATGCAGTCAGTGGGTGGCTGTGTAGGAGAACCACCTGTGGACTCTTTAAACTGTGTTGTAACTGACGCTTATGTTAATAGGTATCTGTTTTAGGAGGCGCCTGATACCAAATTGACATGCGTGACTTGGACACACTAACAGCAATCATATAGGTGATAGATGAAGAAATAAACGTCCTGCTAATATTGGTCTAGGATACCGACGCAGAGTGGTTAGGTAATATTTTGACCTGGAAATCCGGATGTTTTAATCCATTGTCAGGTTCTATATATGAGAAACGCCCATTGGAAAAATTAAGGTTCTTCCATTTTACTTTAAATCCCTTAATAAATTCTACTAAAATGTCTATAAGAACTCAAATGTACTGAAGCACTGAATTTGTGAAATTTAGAGCAGTTAGTAAAGCAGTAGGCACATAAGCGCCTGGCTCAAATGCTCAACTTGGGTTGACCTTTGGTGACAGTAAGTTGTCAAGGGGTAAGGCTTGGATTGTACGCCTCTGTCCTTGCTCAAATTTCACGGCATTATGAAGTTTATAATGTAAAGGTCAGAACACTAGTGCTTAGACACTTAGGTGCCTCAAGCAGCCAAATTTTCATGGCTCTGATTGAAGGCAAATTTGCTCTCATAGAGGGCAAAAGCCAAGTCTCATTTCCAGAGGCTGGCAAAATGCCATGATTTGTAGCTATTACACCGGCTGGCATACGCGCATCTTCTACGAAACATTCTTAGCCAGTATATCACTTTTGCACAAAAAACGTCGAAATTTGGAGTGGAAATAAACCTTAATGCTGATGAATTCA
Source organism: Taenia hydatigena (assembly GCA_036345935.2). Lineage (NCBI taxonomy): Eukaryota > Metazoa > Platyhelminthes > Cestoda > Cyclophyllidea > Taeniidae > Taenia > Taenia hydatigena. Next base: position 3,514,514 of record JADWOT020000010.1, read on the forward strand.
CAGGTAATTAAGTGATGCACTTTGGCCACTGGTAGGTGTGGTTTCGCCGAATTCGCATTGCTAATTCCTACCCAACAGCCCTGCTTCTACATACTGGGAAATTTGCTAATGAAACAATCCATGGCAGGCAATACACTAGAGTCACTAATTTGTCAACACAACAGTCGGTAAAGTGCAACTGAAGCCACTACAGTGCCAAAGGCAGTTGGCGGTACACTTAATCCTGCTTGACTCATGTCGACTTTGGTTTCATAACGTCCGTAACGGTCGGCAGATGATCGGGTGTGAGCGATTTTAAGGGACCTATTACAGCAGCCTTGAAGAATGGCGAAGCGTCCGTGTAATGGTTATGTAGTCGTATCCACCGGGTCTCTTTCCTGTGCATTTAGCGAATAGTACTTTGTTACTTGGCAGCAGACCCGTAGACTGCGACATCCATGAACAGGGGCGCAATGCAACCAAAGCGGTAGCTATTCATTGAATACTCGTGGTTAATTTAAGTAGCAAAGATTTCGCTCATTGGCTCTTCCGACTCCGACATCACGTCCTCACTAAATCTGGCAAAATACAAAAGTGTACAGCTGCTTGTTAAGAACAGCACACAATGCAAAAAGAAGGCGCAAATTAGAGGGTGTTGGTTCTTTTGGAAAACGGATGCTTTAGGTGTGTTTGGAATAAAAGTAGGTAATGGTTATGGGAAGATAGCTGGCAGAGGCGCCTACCAAGCCATGCCGATCGGTTAATGCGCTGACAGTGGCGAATGGAGAATGGTTAAAAGCTTTCACTTGCAACATGGAATACTATTGCCAAGACGTGTCTCGTAAAGCCTTTTAATGAGCCTATTTTTGTTGAAAATTTTGCAACCTTGGATGGCATCAAAGCCTAAAAATGAATAAATAGAAGTGGACTGCGGAAATTAAAGGTAATCAATTTAATAGAGGATATCAGAATCTACCAGTATAGGTGCCAGACTTAATGAGAATGTTATTGGTAAAATAATTTGCGTCGTGAGAGAGAGGAAGTGCATTAAGCGCTGTGTGGTGCGGTCAGCACGAAGTCTAATCACAGCACACTTCACACTCCTCTGTAAGAGGAGCAGGAAAAATGCTAGCAGAATGATGACGAAATGTAAAGACAAGTAGCCATACCAGGGGGTGTAGTTGTGTGCGTTGTCTGGGTGAGCCAAATTCAAAAGAGATAGCAAAAATTATTGATCCGAAAAAGAAATGTTCCTCAACCTTGAGTTGCAGCATTACAAAAACTCGATAAATCATGTTGACTGCAACGGGATCGAGGGGTTGGGCTATCTGCGTCATTCTATCACTCAAGCGATTATTCGAACATTAGGGAATTGGGATATTTAAGCAAATTTTGTTCACATGTGGGAATCATCTCTCGACACTTTACTGCTTTATCAAGATACGATAATTCGAAAGGTGATAATATGTTGGTTTGCATGAAAGTGAACCGCCTCTGCATGGACCTGGTGACCATGTGTATGCTTGTATCCATCCTGCTAAGTTCCCATCTCAGGTAATCGGGTGGCACTAGCAAAAAGATACGCAATCGCAGGATATTTTTAATTATCGGAGAGCGTTAAAGATCAGATCGGGCAGTCTTCCGTTGCCATACAACTTAATTGAACTTGGTCTTACAGTAATGAATATCACAGCCTATTCTTAAGTCCCATAGGCCAATCTGGGGGGATCAATGAGGACTAAAACACACGCGAACATCCAAGAATTAGCTGCGGGAAGAAAAACGCTTATAGAATATTATGGTAGGAAGGCATTCTGTGTTCCTCGGCACATTGTACATCATCCAAATATGAAGCTACACTAACTGCTTGATACCAGCATCAACAGAACTAAGCTCGCGTTTTTTCAGACTACAGTCTGACCATAATCTGGATCACTGAAAGCGCGAGGAAAGATATACAGAGCCCAATAAATGGCACTGTACAGAGATCATGACTCATGTGTATGTCTAACGGTATGTGGATATAGGTAATCGTAATAACTTCTCAAGAGTCGATGCGATAGTATATTTTGCGCTAAAATCCACTTGAGATGCGTTGGAGCTTTCGACAACTTACAAATCTGCGAACGCTATTAGGCGATTGTCAGTAGTAAGAGTTTATTGATGATGCCTGGCCATCTTGGTATTCTGTAGACGCTGATGTATTTAACTTTATGAATAGCTGTTTCAAGATCATTTCTTGTTTCGGACTTTGCTGCACTATTTCTTCCTTATGGACTCATACTTTTAGCTGTACAAGTTATTATCAAATGCAAAGCGAAATAACATGCAATTTGAAGATCCAGACTTGAGCTCTACAAGTGAGATCGGCTTATGTGATCGACGCTACGAAGGTTGTAACTGATAATTTGTCACCAAAACTCGAAAGAAATGAGAGAATATTAGGGCACGAAGAGGTCAGAGAGTAAGACTGTAGAAATGCTAATTGTGTCAACAAGGAGAAGCTCAGTGATTGTGCACTAATACAGTCCTCAATTTCAGAGGTCTAGAGAAACTATCAAGGTATAGAAACGTGGTCCCAGATGCTTCAACTGGAAGTTCGACGGATAAGACGGGATGCAGGAGAAGGATAATCCAATCACTTGTTACCAACTCAGAAGACGAAATCGAAATCCTGGCGGAGATAAGGGTATGTGTGATTTTTCGCTCGAGAGCAATGACCCTCGACTAAATTACATCTTCAATGTAAGGACCATCAAGAATCCCTTCATAGGTGATCGGAGAACGCAGCTACGATGCCTCCTGGATTTGTTCTGTATGTAGCTGTGGCAATTACGCTCCATGAGAAGAAAATAACACATCATGTGGTAATGCTCAAATTAGCGTGCTATTGTTTCCCTCTAAGAACAATTTCTGTTTCTGTAATTTGCTTAGTTCCTTGCTCTGATTTGCTGTGAAAGGTGAAGAGGAGGCTAACATTGGCCAAAAATGTACGGCGTGCGGCGAAAAACATAACGACTTGAATATGATCCGCCAGCACCTGCTGTCGCACAGGAAATGCAAGTTCTACTTGTGTGTGCGTGGAAATGGATCGTCACATCATGACACACAATGCTAAGGTTTGATTGAGGTCAATGTCCCCCGTCTTCCCAGTAAATCAAACAAATCATGCTTTATATGTTCTTTAATTACAGAAGATCGTAACAGGCTACGGGCACCAGTTAAAAAACTTCCGAAGAGATTGAGAGGTCCTAAGGACTTAGAGCCTCCTCAATCTCCTATGCGCAAAGAGCAGGTGAGATGTCCTTCTAAAGAAAGGCCCAGAAAAGATTGCCGCTGCTACCCAGACTCATGCTAGAAGAACCGTTAATATCGAAAGAAAGAAGCGTTTTTACGGCAAGAATGTAGGAGAAATCATTAGTCCATGTGTGCTTTCAGCGCATCATAACAGGGAGCCGATTCGAGTTTTAGCGTTTAGTCCCTCAAAAGTTTGACAGACCATGTTGGTGATCTAAGCACCCATTAAAATCGTGAGGGTTGTCTACCTCTCTTAGAATAGGTCCATTTCACAACGCGAGTGCATGTTTATCAGAAACGATAACGCGACTTAAAATAAATCGTAAGCAGTGAGACTGGGAATCTCCCTCTACGAGTGATTAGCAATTAGCGCGTGCAGTGAATGAAAAGGACAAATTGTCGCTCCGCCTTTCATCCCAGCGCTTGGTAACTCAGTGAAACACTTCTTCCAGTCAAAGTTACAATGAGGTAATAAGATTTAATTGTACATGTATTAAAAAAAACATCTAAAATGCCCAACAGAATAAGAGGTTCTTTCTATCAAATAATTCCTCAACTAGAAAGGGTCGAAATATATTTTGTAAATATTTCTAGAACTAAAATCGGCAACAAATCCTACGAGTCGCAGTAACCTTTGCTTAAGCATCAGCGTTGCTCGGTTTGTCGTTAACTAATACCCTTCTGTGCTATAATGCGTTTAAAGTTTAAGAGCGGATTCACTTAGCGCTCTTCTTCTCAGAGTGAGTTTAGCGCAGGTCTTCATTTCTACCAATTTGGAACTCCTCAAATGCAGCTCCTGCTCAATGCCATCAAATACCGTCATCCTTTACTTAGCACGCCTGTTTTGCGAACATTGAGGTATGCTTCCTTTACTTTTCTAATGCTCTATTCCATTTACACTCATACCTATACATGCCAATGCACGTGTGAAATTGTGCATTTCTGCTCTTGGTAATCCGCGCGTCCATTCATATGAGTTTTAGGGAAGATCATTAACACTTAAAGCGTGTCGAATTGACTGACTTTTAATTTGATCTGAATACAATTACTCGCTTAGTAATTAGTCGACTTAGAAGATTCCTGCCGTTCTCAGACAGTACTTTGGCAGTCACTGATGCGACTTCGACATCTTACTCCGTGCATTCTTTGACTTTTCAGAAATCAGACTTGCGCGTTGTCCGATTTGCTTAGCACGCCGCCATACTATTGGGTTGGCTTTAATGCATCAAAAGTTAGGACAATTTAAAGCCTCCGCATTAGTCTTGTCTCACGCACTTTTTAATGAACTTAAAAGGCGTTTTCTTGTAAACCCTAAAATAGCCTCGAATCATAATGTGCGTCTCATGTGCGGCGCACAGATTTAACCATCTAGTCTGCTTTTCGACCACCTCAACAAAACGCATATTTGTGAGTTGTCATGTCTATTACCGATTAAATTTGATTTGTTCTGCCCTTTTGTCAAAGCTTTAGCCTCCCATACAAACGCCTAATCCTTATTGTACCGCACTTCAGCCCAAAGAATAGGGGAATCGGAAGTACGCCTTTACTGTACAGAATGCTATACTGATTACCCCACAATGGATGTATTGGAAGAACACATACGGTCAGACCATCTCTGTAAGGATTCTTTATAGTTTCAGATTAGGCGTTTCAAATTTGTAGACATGCGGCATGGATTGTTTGAATAAATTTTTGTTGGTGCTATTAAATCTGCCAAATTTGTAGGCTTTCAGTGAGTTTCACGTCAGACCTGTATCTCTCTTACTTAAAGCGGTGACTCGTTTGGAAAAGAGCATTCTAGAACGAAAACATACAAGCTCTGAGAGGGGCTAAATCTGACCTCAAAACATAAAAGTGCCCTAGTTCGCACTGCATTGCGTTGCATCACGTCTCATCAGCGGGTTGAATGGTTAGAGGCTAGGATACAGTAATAATGTCCGACTAGTGGTCAAGCATTAAAGCATTTATTAAAGCTAAGATTACAAACGCTCATTTGTCTGTTCCAGTTTTCTCTAACGGCCTGCGGTAACTTGTCTCACATTAGAATGCATCGGATTCTGTGCTTTGCAAAAGGTGGAGGTGAAATAGAAGATGAGCTTTATCATCTGTTACTGCTTTTGCCCTGGTCAGTAATGTCAAAATAAGCAGATTGTGCATGCCTTACTAGACGCTTCTGATATCATATCTGGTGTTAAAGTGAAAGCGCGCCCTAATTTAGTCGGGGCATGCATTTGTTGCGTCTGAAAAGAATGGCTGCCGTAAAGTATTTTAGGCGAGTTTTATCTACAAAATGTAAAAATACTTGGAACGATTTATGTTAGGTAGAAGCAACAGATATTTATTCTGTCTTAAAGTCAACCAATTTTTGGCTCCACTGTGACAAACTTTAGTAAAAACCAGAAGAATGCCAGTAACGTGTTGCAATGTGACGCGTTCCCCGTCCATTACACATGCTCTGTATCTCATACCACTCCGCCCAACAGGATCATTAAATTATGGGTTATGCACTAGTTTGGGTCAATAAGAAGCAGTACATGAATGAAAACATCAGGACGCTTAATCATTCACTAATTTGGTGGTTCTGCGCCCTCGCCTGTCAAGGATACTGTTGCCTTTCCGTTTTCCGGCCAAACGGCACGTTTGTAACAGCATGGGTGCTACACAGCCCTTTCACTCTTTCGCGCATTATCCTCAGTGCTAGGCCTGTCTGTTAGCAAGATGTAAATTTGAGGTCTAAGCAGTCATTTACGTCATTCGGGTCATTCAAATTGCCACCACAGACTTTATCACTGCCTCTAAATGAGGAAATTCGCAGGCTTGCGCACACGCGCATCAGAGATAAGTACAGACGCACAGAGGCACAAAAGCGCAAAATTGGAGACGCGGACTGTATGTTTTGCGTATGTCTCTCGAGATCGCTTTGCATTACAGTAAGAAAATTGTACTTTCCTCAATATCATGCGATGTGTCTCTTGGTAGGTGACGAGGAAGCTATGCGCCAGTTAATGAATAGAGCAAGGAGGAGGTTCGGATCTTGCAAAATTTGCTTAAACAATTCTTTGCAGCCACTCTACTGCATTCTGATTTGCTGTTTGCCCACGGAAAGAGTGAACTTTATCCTCGCGTAAGAACATAAGGACAACGCAGAATATAGGTAATCAAGTGCTAGAACTGAAGCGCTCATGGCTGCAAACGCACTAAACGAGGAGGAATGGCCATGATGCGTATGTCTGTCAAAGAAATGTCGTTAAAATATCGGCATATCTGAACAACATTGAATGAATAATCTGGAGCATATCCACTTTCAAACAAAAATCCTTTTTAGAATATTTTCTTAGCTCACGTCTTTAAGAAAGGGTAAGACCTATCATTCAAAAAATAGGTTGACAAGGTCAGCCCTGATATTGGTTTAGCTAGTGACACTAAAGTAGGTGGCTGAATTCTTACACATGGAACTTCAATCGTACGGTACTGCTCACATATTTGCCTTTCCACAATGAAGGATAGTCGAAGGTGAGATATCAGACGTATCATTGACGGTGTGTGTGTCTAGACATAGACCGCGGCTGCGGCCGCTAATTAACAGTCATGATGGCTGTCGGCTGAGGAAAAAGAGCTTATGGGATTGACAAGCCCATAAATTTAAAATAATAAGCACTGTTAGTGCGCATTACAGTGAAAAATACTATGAAAACCTTTGCAAACCATTTTACTAGGCTCATGGTTAACGTCACTTATATGCTCCTTCACAGACTTTTTCTACGAGGCTTCATATTAATCAAACATATGCTTTGCCGATTGTGATGATCTTGAGAAGACCACTTTTCTGTGTGAAGTATCGCTGCGTGCATTCCATAATTCTTACTATCAGTAGTAAAAGTTATTTCGTCATTATAGCTTTTTATCAATAGTTAGATAATATGTATGTCTGGGGCAAGAACTTCGGACGAATTTGGCTCATCAAGTTATCATCAACTATTTTGCTCATTACTCAAAGCGGTTTGTTATTCAGCCATTAGGCATGGAAGGGCAGGCGGCCTTAGATTTGCAATAGCCAAGAACGATCCCGGTATCAGGTAGAACTTTTGAACCATCCAAGGAGCATTCACTATCACAATGATAATCGCCTACTTAACTGGGTGGGAGTGAGAAGAGAGGAAATTGGTGTCAAAGCCTCAAACGGCATGAAATGTAATTAAGAGAAGGGAAACTGATATCAAAACACGGAAACAATTAAAATTGGGCTGAAGGAAGGAAATTGATTTCATAAGAGAAATAAATGACATCAGAACATGAAGAGGCAAGATTTGAAGTCGAAGGAGGTGTAGTTGATATTTAAAAGTTGAGATGCATGAGATGGAGCCGAAAGAGAAGACATTCACCTCAAAACGTCGAACCAAATTAAAAGAGTCGAAAGAGAAGAGATGTATATCACAGCGTTGAACTGAATGAATCGGAGTCCAAGGAAGCGAAATTGATATCAAAAGCTCGAGACGCATAAAATGGGGCTGAAGTCGGCACTACTTTTGCACTTCGTATTGTCACATCAATTTTCTCTCCTTTGGCTCCATTTCGTTCTTAAGATATCGCGATTCATTATTAATTTCTTTTGCCCTATTTTTTCTATTAATATTACCTTGCAGGTTCAATATATAAGCCTGCACAGTTAAGGGCAAGCATGCAAAATTAAGATGCCCAAAGCAGTCGGATGCCTGTTACGCAAGAAGCTAAACAGCTCAGAAATGACGAATTTTAAGGTTTATTTAAAATTGTAACAATCTATTTCTACTGATTCTCGTTTAGAAGGATTTTCAAGCTGGTTGTGCGCTATACGGTTCGACGCGATTCGTGCACATATCACGATTAAAAGCGCACCGATGTCACTAATGAGACTGTTTCGATGGTCTAAAGTATCACACAGAAGGTTTTAAGGCTCGGATTAATCCGAAAAAGAATGTTGTTGTGCATACGCTATTCCTGTTGGCATTGTCGTCTACAGGGCCTTCAGCATCCAATGCTCCGATTTGAGGATGCGGTCAAGCAGTCACCGAAGGAGACGGCTGCAAACAGCCCCAAGTAAGCCGTCATCTAATTAAACACGCAGATGATTGCATCTTCTTCATCGTGTGCCTATGTTCCGATGCGTCTTAGCTGGCTAATCGACAGGTCCCTTCAGCTACCATAACAAGGCTTCTCCAAATTTTTACCCTCCTTAGTAAAGATACAATTAAGTTGCTTCGGGCTTTGGATGTTGATTATGATTGTATCTAGAACCGCAGCGCAATGCTCTTTCTGCAGACAATAAAATAGCATCGAATCGGATGAAAACCAGCTTGCAACTTAAAATGCAACTATTTATATCAGTCCTCCTGTTTTAAATGCAATTTATAATTCAGCGCAAACCGACTTATTGTAAGCTGCTAGCCAATACACGTCTCAAGGAGTGCGCTGAGTAACAACGAAAAACATCTCTGACCCGAATCTATGAAGTCAAAATATAAGGGCAAGACCTAGAACCTGAATTGTGTCCTCATTTTTAAGCAGTGACTGCGTCCATGCATTCTGTCACAGGCTTGTTCAAATTGCAATGAGAAATGCCATTGATGAGGATACGACATTGGTGGATAGTCGCTTTGCATCCCATTGTGCGACTCATTAGAAGTGACGTAGGCTTGCATCCAAGAGAAAGGCAGTTTTCAGTGAGTGGTCATTGAAGAAATGACGTAGACAGTTGAGTCCATCCCAAAGATCTGTTACTAGTCATTTTGATTTAGCAAACAAAGACAAGGAAATTTGGTCCACGACTATATGGAACTACCTGAAAATATTCAGGAATGCATTGCACTTACAAACAATGGGCAACCATGTATTTGAATGGTTTTCAAATAACTTCGTGCTAAACGTCGAGGCTGCCGCTATTCGATCTTCAAGCCCTTAGATGAGGTGGAAAAGTACACAGGCTTACTTAAACTATCTCCCGTGACCCAAGTTGTTCCGCACGATAGTGGATTTAGCCTGCTTTGCTCCTTCCACTTTCTTCTCTATCTCTAAGGAAGTCGTGGAGAGAAAGGGTGGCAAACCCAAGTTGTGGCTGTTCATGGAAGGATAAGAAATAGATTTCCTCGCAATTTAAATGCCCACTGACTGAAGATATGTGTAGAATCAACCTTAATGCGTAAAAAGCAGTTGTGTCAGTAGATGGCCTATCCTCAGTAAAGGCCTTTTACTCGCTCCAAGAGAAACCAGTGGCGATATGTCCAACACATTTCTATGTATTGCTAAGCGCTTAAAACGTAGTACCATGTTTGGTTGATTTCGATTCGGGGTTCTCCATCACTTTCAATCACTGCTTTGATTTTGGCTTAAATTAAAGGCATTTCTGAATTTTTAGATGAAATAGATGCCATTTTTGGTGTAGTGATTGTACTGATTGAGAGCGACTTGAAGGCACAGGCAAAGCCTGATAAGTAGCACTGAATCGCTCGATGGTCACTTTTAAAGCTTCGTAGATTGCACTGTCGACCCTGAACATGAACGTCCCTAAGTCAGCATCTATATTTTGACGCACCTATGCTGACGGTAGTCATTGATGCAGACATTACTTCCAGTCGTAGCAGACGTGCTTAAAATGGCTTGTCAGAATCAATTCGTGGCATGGTTTTAAATGTGAAATAACCCGCTTGTGATCGATCTCCATTAATCTTATATTTCCTTATTCTTTATTCATTTACTACAGTCAGTGAGTTGATAAATATTGCGAAGGGACCTGGTTACACAAAGTGAAATAGGACATGAGCATCAAGGTGCTTAGTGCAATGGCTGAGGCATTACGCCACTTAACGTAGGAGCACACCAGTTAGG